>JAVGVS010000361.1:206351-431964 GCA_032718565.1 Distichodus sexfasciatus | reverse complement strand
GGCTGAAAACATGTAGAGCCCTTTAAAGCTGCACTGAAACTGCAATTTGGACCTTCAACCCATTAGCATCCACTAAAGTGCACTGTGGAGGAAAATCCTGAAATGTTTTCCTCAAAAACCTTAATTTATTTTTGACTGAAGAAAGAAATACATGAACATCTTGGATGACATGGAGGTGAATAAATGATCCCAAATTTTTAATTCTGGGGTGAACTAATCCTTAAATCACGATATATACAATTTGATTATTTCTATACTTCATGCTTGGGTTTAACATAATAGTATAACAAGAAGTTTGCCTATTATAAAGCATTATTTTTGTATATCCTAATAATGTAAAAAAATCTCTTGTTATAACATGTGAATCTGATCCCATTTTTCTGGCCTGTCGGCAATAGGCTGCTGTAATTTTGAAAATCCTTTTTGCAAGATAAGTCTACCTTCTGAGATGACATCATAGCTTGTACAAGGAGGGCAGGGTATAAGAAAGGGTCTGGAAAGCACAGAAAAATGTATGAATGTATGAAAACATTGCATTCATTGCAATACAGAATTAGTGTTCGCTTCTAATCAAAAGGGGACCAAACAGGCCCAAAAAGAAAAGACAACTGTAAAAAGCTTACATTATTGAGAGAAAGACAAAAAAGTAAGAAAAATTCAGTGTCTTTTGTTTAAACTCAGTGTCACTGTTTATACCTTAGCTATTACTAGTAACACTTACAAGGACATCACATAGGCCTACATTTTGAAGACATGATGAAGCAGAGGAGAGCCAATGAGCCTACATTTTTACAAGCTAACTAGCCACAGCAGGTTGAAGTTGGTTATAAAAAATACCAAAAAAAAATCTAACATGAAGGAAATTTCTGAACATAACTTAGCATTAACCTACTTTAACAAGCTGACTGGAAGTGTGCATGCAAATATATAAATGAACATAAAATTAACTGACCTGGCCGAACGTATCTTCCACTAGTGCAAGACGAGTACAGAGCTGATAAAAAAAGAAACATTCTGATTCGCGCCAAATGATTGGCGCGGCCAATCAGACTGGCGTTGTTAGGGTTATGATTCATCGTAACCCAACAACGCCACTCTGAAAGGCCGGGCTGCCTCGTCCGTGCTCCCTTAGCCAATCAGAGTGCTTGAATGCTGCTAGCTTAGAGAATTTAGCCAGAGACAGCTGATGAACCATGTTTGATTTAGCTTAGGTTGACTATCAGCGTAGCCTTGGTTAGCGCAGTGACTTCGTGACTGAACAATGCTTGTTCACGTTAAAGCTCGGTAAAATGTGAATTTTAGGCACGGTTGTTTTCAGTAATTCCAATTCCATTTTAAATATGGCCAACGTTTAGCTAACGTTAGCTGATGGGAAGAGAGGCAATGCAAATAGCCACAGCAGATTTGGGTGGTAAGACCACAAAGCTAAACAGCTAACACTTACAAATACATAAGTGAACATAAAATTAACTGACCTGGCCGAACATACTTTCCACTTATATGGGTTGCCCACAATGGCCCCAGATCCAGCCCAGTTAGAAGCCCAAACTAAGCCCATGCCCACTTGTACCAAACCTAACCCAGATAAATCCCATGTTCTCTCTGTGTGGTATGCCCATGTGTAGCCCATATATATTCATACGGGTTGCCCACATGGGCCCCAAACCCAGACCAGGTAAAAGCCCAAACTAAACCCATGCCCACTTGAAGCCCACATAACACAAGTAAAGCCCATGTGGGCCCCACTTGAATGTGTTGGCTGGGAACAGGGTCTACCAAACAAGTAGATGAATTTGAGGATAAGATTAAGGATATTAGATCTGACTGGTCAACCAGTGTAAATGATTCAAATAAGGCGACTGTGCCAGGACAGCTGGCCCCGGTGGCCACCAGAGGCTGCCAAAGACACTGTACTGACTGCTTCCCCGGTTCATGTTTGCCTGTGTGTCTCTCATGCACTGTTAGGTAATGTAGTGTGGCTCCTCCCTTCTGTGTCTGTCTGTGTAATCTATTGGTTGTCTCATGATTGTCTTGTCTGATGTCATAGTATTGCCCTATATAAGTTTGTCATTTGTCTTTAGTCTTTGTGGGTTCATGGTCTAGATTCCTGCTCTGCAGAAGTCTACCCTTGTCCTGGTCTATTGTCTGCTGTCCACCATCTGCCCTTTGTCTAAAACTCCAGATAAGTCTGTCTTTGTTGTGTGCTATGTGTTAGTGTTTGTGAGTCTGTTAGCATAGTTAGCATAGCCTTTAGCATTAGCGATAGCATGGTAGCATTAGCATAGTCCCTTCCTGTTCCCCTTTTCCTGTAGTGTTAGCGTTAGCAATTAGCATTAGCATAGCATAGGTACTGTAGTGATAGTCTTCCCCTTGACCTTTACCCTGGTAGTATTAGTTTTAGCACAGCGTTAGTGATAGCCGGTTAGCTTAGGGTTAGTATTGGGTTGTCAGAGGTTAAGATTAGGTTGTTGTCCCATTTGGTTCCCGTCCTTCTCTTCCTCTCATTCCAGTTCCTGTCCCCGATCTAGTTTCTTTCCCAAGTCCCTGCTTATACCTGTTTGTGTTCTCCCAAATTAGCTTTAGCATTTTTAGTCAACGGTTAGCTTGTCTGTGCATCTGTGTCTTATGAGCTTGTGTTCCCTCTTTTTTTTCTCCCCAGACCTGTGCTTAAATAAATTCCTGTTTTCTCAACCCAACCTGCATTTGCGTCCGCTCCCTGCCCGCGAAACATGACAGACTGCAGTATTAGTATTCTGAAAATATTTTTACTAGAAAATAATGTTGGCGCAGTAGTCTGTAGGCTATAAGTCAGCTTGGACACCATGTTAAATAGAAATCTAGGACTAGGACTGTTTGCTATTTTCAATTAGCAATAAGAGAGATTCAGATTTAGCAGCTCAAAAAGCCTTTTTGTTGCTTTCCATAGCATCTTTCCATGCTAATTCAAACACCGCTAGTTTAGTTTGTTGCCATAAATAATTAGGGCATTAGTAGTTAATGATATATTTAGTGGCCCTATATTTAAATTAGTAGCGCAGGTAGTTTGCATTGGGTGCTCTAATTAAATACGGGTTAGATTTGAAACGGATGCCTTTTGCATTTAACGTGAACTATTTTTCATGCGGGGCTCGGAGACAATGTCCATATTGTGATACCTAGGTGATGGCTCAATGCAACTCGCAGGTGGTCGGTTTAGCCTTTCTGCCTGCAACCTGGCCTTGGCTCCGGTTTGTCAATGGTTGCCTATACCTGAACCTACATAAAGGCTAGCTGCATTGAAATACGGGCAACACCCTCCCACGAGCATTTAATAAAATAAAATTCACATCTCAGCATTTTAATTAAAATAAATAATATAAAATCAACTCCTTTCTTCAGTGCTTACTGCATCAGCTGCTTTTTGAGACTTTTGCTTGGACCCCTCTATATTTAAGGGTCTAAGCACAAAGTGCTGGAACCCTATACTTTTTGTTCGAATTGTTGTTTTAGGGTTCAAGCAGCAAAGCTGCAGAGAGCCCTATTGTTTTTATACAGATTTTTAAAATTAGGTTTCAAGTGGTGAAGCTGCAGAGAACCCTATTGTTTTCATGTGGATTTTTTATTATTAAGGTTCAAGCAGAGAAGCTGCGGAGAAGTGAGTGAGACCAAACTTGACCAGACATGTAGCATGTCATCGTGAGCAAATGTTCTGAGTTGGGTCAACATTGGCCACTAGGCGGCGCTATGGGAGATGGAAGGGCCATAAGGGATGGAAGGACGTGACGGTATTGGCTCTGTCTCTGACACTGTTCAACTAACGGTTCAAATCTGGTTCAATTTGACCACTTGGTGGCGCTATGGCAAACATCCAAACATTGCAATGGTTTATTGGCTATAACTCCTGAAGCGTGAGCAATATCACAAGTTCTTTTGAGTGCTGACTACTGCCAAGAGAGTCATATCTAAACATTTGCAAATCATTGTCCTGACTCCTCCCTTTTGCACATAATTAGCATGACAAGGAAATTGCAGTTTTTCGAACTAGTCCTAGAGTTTTTGCCCAATCTCCACGACACTGGTCTCACATAAACAAGGAGAGTCCCAAAGCAAATAATTTTCAAAAACATTTTGACTTTTCCTCAGTGGCTGCAACATTCACATACACTGAAGTGACTTGTGGCCTAACAGCACAAATGGCCATAAATTGCTAACGCTAGCTTGGAACTGCACCAAATTTGGAACATACATGCAGGACATACCCCAACATCACCTGCAAGTTTTGTAAACATTGGCCACTGGGGGGCACAACAACAGGAAATTGGATTCTGAAGAGTATGTTTATCATATGGCCTGTAAGCTCAGAGCATCCTAACTTGGTGGCATTGTGACTTAGCAGCATGGGAGCGAAACTTCTGTCGATTGCTGAATCCTACAATGTGTGGATAACTGGGAAATGTGGAAATTGTCATTTCAACTAATTTCCTTTGTATATAATTTGCATTAATAGAGATTTGTACTCTTTCAGACCAGCCCTAGGTTTTTTTGCACAATCTCCACAAAACTAGTCTGATGTGAATACGCAGAGGCCCAACGCAAACAATCATCAAAAACATTTTGACTTTCTGTAACAAAATGGCTGCCACAGTGACATCCAATTGAAGGTGAGTGGCCTAACTTCCAAAACGACTGCAAATTGCTTACGCTAGATCAGATCTGCACCAAATTTGGAAGAAGCATGCAGGACAGTGCCATAAGATCAGCGGTTGAGTTTTGTAGACGTCGGCAATAGCAGATGTAATGGCACTGACTTGGCATTATTGCCTCTGTCTCTTACACTGTATGGCCTATAATCTCAAAAACTTACAGTCTGCATCTCAAGACATGTTTAGCTCAGACTAAGATATCATACACATCAACAAACGCTGTCATAGAAAACATGGCCAAAGTTAGCAAAAAAAAAAGCTTCAAAAATGCTATCCGGTGAAAAACAAGGTTATCCCTGGCCAATCATAAACTTAACGCATTAACATGTGCAGTTAGATCATACAGTTCAAATTTGGTTTGATTTGGCCACTTGGTGGCATTATGGCAAACATTACAATACAACCACATAGAACAGCCATAACCCATGAATCTTGAGACATAGTCACAATTCTTTTTGCTCAGTCCTGCAAAGTGTAGCAAATTTGAAACCTGTGCACTTTATTGCACAATTGCTCTAACAAACTTCAGTTGTACATAATTTGCATGAATTGAAAACTGTACCATTCCGAACTACAGCGGCAATTTTGGTTTTATGGATGTGTTGCTCTGATGGCCTGCGTGGTTGATGGCGCTCTAAGTCAACAGCCTTGTGAAATTGCTGTGCGCAAAACTGCTTGAACTGTGCTGCAACTTATGACTTTCTTAACATCACGTCACTCTGATTTTTCAGTCTGGAATATCTGAAAACAAATATCGCTGATGCATGTCTCTAAAGACCTCGTAAAGCGCATGTAATTTTGTCCAAAAAAAAGGCAACATGGCAGGCAAAATACCAAGTGGCATAATTACGCCTTTTTAACAATTGAGCGATAGTTTGTGATTTTGAAACATATGTGTTTGAAACTGCACAATCTTCATCACAGAGAGCATCAGAATAAAACTGAGGTTTTGTGTAAATTTTTGCATTTTTAACGAAATTACAATGTAAAAGCTAACTTTACCCTATATTCCATTGCATTTTCCAGTGTGCAATAGCAGCAACGCCTGCAGGTGTCATCGGTGAGCAAATGTGTACTTTTGAGTCTCCTGCCCTGTGCCCTGTGTTTGGACCCCTCGCCGCTCATAGCTATATTTTTCATTGTAGTTGCAATGATAGTCCAAGAGAGGGCAATAGAGGACTCCTTAAAGGAGTACTATTCATAGATTTGCTACAGTGTATGAGATGTCGTTAAGTTGTTGTGCCACCATGGTGTAATGTTGTAGTTTAAGGCAATGTTGCATTTAGTTAAAAAAACATGTATATGTTTATTTCAGCAATACTGTGCCCTCAACAAGCCTTATCACAAAATAGAAAGCAATTCAGTAGATGGAGAAAACACTTTTATGAACTGCTGAAATGTTTGAGAAATTATAAAAAAAAGAGGAACTGTCATGTACACTGCATGCGTGAAACCTTAAGGGTGAGAGAGAGTGAGAGAGTGAGAGAGAGATTGAAACAGGGGAAGAGAGAGAAACTGGAGGAAGTGACAGCAAGTCACAAGTTCTGAGAGAGGAAGACAGACAGTGTCAGATACCAAGGGCGTAGCCTGTTAAGCACAATTCTTGAGTACCACAGACAAGGTAAGAAAAAGAAAAAGACTGTTTCAAATGGGAGTGAGACCTTACAATGTGTGTGTGTGTGTATGTGTGTGTGTGTGTGTTTGTGTGTGGGTGTGTGTTTTGTGTGTGTGTGCATTTCTTTCAGTGTGTTTCCTGATTTGGATAGGCCTTTGTTCAAGCAAATTTTATATTGGACTTTCTGAAAGGTATATGCATTGAGATAACTGTGATGTTATCAAAGCCTTGATGATGTGAACAAAGCCTTTCACTGTACTGGAAAGATAACTTTGAAATCGGAGTTGTTTTTTTTACAAATAATTTTTAAAATGTTATCCATACACATATTGTCTATTTTTTGTATTCTGTGTGATATAACAGCATTAGTTAACATCAAGAACAGAATTAAATCCAGGTTTCTTTTGCACCAAGCCTTAAACTTAGATTTAGAATTATTTGAATTTTCCTTTAAATGTGTTACTTTAAGATGATACACCCTTTATCATTTGTCTCTTATAATAAAATCACTTAAAAACCCATATTGTGGATTTAATTTTAACTAACAGTTTTAAGACAAATTGTTGTCTAAAATATGGTCAGATGTAGCGCTAAACAGTTACACATAAGTTAAACAAGTTAAATTTCTTGATTCATAAAGGTGTAATTGCATATAACATTTAAATCAATTAAGAGAAAGATTTGACTTCTTAATCACAGATTTAAGTGGAGCAGTCATTTAAAAATAGATTTATAAAACTTGTTATAGGTTTAATAATGTTTAGCAAGCTTTCCAATAAATTGTTTTTGTAAGTTTACTAAACATTATTGCTTGCTAAACATTATTAAACCTATAACAAGTTTTATTTAATTAGATTTAAGTTTTATTACAGAATAGCTCAAACTGAAAGAAAAACCCTTTCTCTTTCTGCAGGTTTTCACTTGTCTCAACATGGCAGTGTGGGATCTGTCCATCACTGTAGAGGAACTCGGAGCAGAGGCCCCTCCTCTCAAAATTAGTGTCACCTCTGACCTTCACATTGGCGGTGTCATCCTTAAAGTTGTGGAAAAAACACGTAAGATGTACCATAGAAAATATGCCTTATCTTTGTATCCTGAAAACGGGATAATAAATCCACTGACCTGACTGAGATTAACCATTTTAACTGTTTAAAGCTGGCCCCATCAAGACTAAAATGTTATAAAAAGAAGAAACAATACATTACATAAATGTTTTTGATCAGTCAAAAACATATAGCTTTAAATAAGTTGACGCCAAAATGTATGTTGCTATTGTGAGTAGCAAATTTGTTTTATTTAAGTGATTTAAGTGAATGATTATTTGTCATTGTGAACACACCACAGCACACCTGCGTTTGACCCTCCATAAAGTAGCAGTGGGCAACTCTATCAGTGCCCAGGGAGCAGTGCTTAGAGATGGTGCTTTGCTCATGAGTACCTTTACCATTCTGGAACTACTGTTACACTCCCAACTGTTCATGCTTTATTTATTCAGAACTGAGTTTGGAAATCTCCTGTCTTTGTTCTGCTGCAGAAATCAAGAAGGACTGGTCTGACCACGCACTGTGGTGGGAACAGAAACAGCAGTGGTTGCTGAAGCCAACATGGACATTAGATAAGTGTGGTATCCATGCAGATGCCCGACTCCTCCTCACACCCCAGCACAAGTCTCTGCGCCTCGGTTTGCCAAATGGAGCTACAATTAGGCTCAGAGTCTGCTTCTCCTGTCCTATGTTCCGCACTGTGATGGGAATTTGCAAGCTGCTCAGTGAGTGTGTGTGTGATCAGCCTTTAGCCTTTTTAATGACAACTAAGACAACAGAAGGATTTAACACATTTTTACATAAAACCAAGATAATCATGCAGTTATAACAAAAACATTTTAAAAACCTAACACAGGTAAGGGCTTTTTTGCATGCCAGCACTATATCCCAGATATTACTTTTTATTTTTTCAATATTTCTCTAATGGCTCAGATATTCGGCACCCAGAAGAGCTGTCACTTCTCAAGCCAGTGGAGGAGAAGAAGAAAAAAAAGCAGAAGGATGAGGAAGAAGAAGTGTATGACATCACAAGTGCACCATTGCCCACAAGTAAGTTACATGTGCCTCTGCAAACCATACGCTGTAAAAATATTACAGATAAAAATACACAAATCAGCAAAATGGAAAAAAAAATTGTTTTTGATTAATCGAATCAGTTATTACTGCAGGTTCTATCATCAAGCTGACCAATGGCATGCCTGCGTTCTTTGCTGAATCACCTGAGACAGAGGCTGTGTACAAAATGCTGTCTGTCAGTCAGCCAGCTCCAGCTCCAGAAACCATTACTAAGATGTTCCGGTCAACCAACAAGGTGGACAAAGCACAAATTAACAGCAGGTTGGCATAAAAAAAATGTTTGAAATGACAGGGGCTTGTAAGTGTAACATATATTCTGTGGACCCATTAAATGCAGAGAATATCAAACTCAGTCTTTATTTCCAGAAAAGTTTTGCAAAACATGGTGTTGTGAAACAGGCACAGTTCTTAACCAGTAGAGACAGTCCAACAAATTCAGAATAAACGAATCCAAACAGAAAAGTGTCAAAAAAAGGGTTGGTACACAAGAAGGCACAACGGGAGCCCACTCCGTATGCAGTCCAGGAAATAGCAATATTTTGCAAAAAATGCAATGCTCTTTAAATACAAAATTCAAGGGCATGGCAAACATAAAATGCAGATAAGCTGAGTTAAAAAAAACGTATGTGTCTATACGCAGTTTTAATAAGATCTGGCCAAGCATGAAAACTGCTATAGACATGTTTGCATTAGGTATGACCAGCGTTTTTTTTCTGTTGTCATTTATGTTTAATGTATAAATATATACTAAGAAGTTTGTTTTCTCCTAACCAGGTGGCTCGACTCCTCTCGTTCTCTTCTGCAGCAGGAAGTCAGAGAAAATGACAAACTGCTTCTACGCTTCAAATACTATTGCTTTCATGATATTTCACCTCAGGTACAATGACAAATATCGCACAAACAGATTCATTGTTTACCATGAAAATGTTATATTATAATAGCACATTATTCATGTTTTATTATGCTTTTTGTATACCTAAAAACTATTAATGATATACTGCTTTTTATGCAGGTTGATGCAGTACGCTTAACCCAGTTGTATGAGCAAGCCAAATGGGCCATCTTGTTAGAAGAGATAGAGTGCACAGAGGAGGAGATGATGCTTTTTGCTGCCCTACAGGTAAAATAAAATGGTAATTTCTCAGTCATCAGGAAATGGGAAATTCTTTCATGATAAATGCTGGTTAAACCTGGCTTTGTACTACCAGATATTAATGTCTGTCAATAAACTGAACCAAATCAGTTCTTTAGCTATCCCTTTAGCTAACATTCCTCTGTGTGTGTATATATGTGCCTTTTAGTACCACATAGGCAAAGTTTCCATAACAGAACAGTTGGTTGCATCTTGTCCTGCCATGGATGACTTGGATTCTGCCCTGCAGTGCCTCGAAGTTAAGATGGAGGGTGAGAACAGTGCAGAGGAAATGCTGGTGTGTAAGAACTAATGCATTTGTATTTACTAATTGAATATTAAGTAGATGTCAGACATAGGGAATCATATTGGGGGATATTTGGGTCAAACTACTGTAGTTCTTGTGGTAATATTGTGGTTAGCTAAATATGTGAAATGTTACAATGTCGCACAACATAGTTGTAACAGTATTAGTATGGAGGTGTTTGAGATCAATGTGGGTCAGTGCCTTTACATGTTTGTCATGTTCATCTTAGGAAATAATGACAGCACCAGAGTTGCATGACTATCTGAAAATTTTTAGGTAAGAATTAAACCTACACACAATGTGATCAAAAATTGTACATTTGTTTTAAATTATCTTTATATTTCAACAGACCAAAGAAACAGACACTTAAGAAGTACAAGCAGTTTTGGTTCACATTCAAAGACACATCCATTTCTTACTATAAGAGTAAAGAAGAAAGTTATAAAGAACCACTACAGCAAATGAACCTCAAAGGTATTTTTTTTGTTTAATTGTCTTGTATAATAAAACAAGCTACACAACCGGATAATGCTTAAAGGGAGGAGAGTTGAGACATCTTCAAGAATTACCATGTCTTGGATGACAGAGAACCTACACAGAAACAAGCTACATAGTTCAGCATTTTAAAATCGATTTCTAGCATACACATAAACAAAGACACACAGACAAACACAAACACACAACTTAACACTAATATTACTTCCCTGTAAGGCTGTGAGGTGGCCCCAGATGTAAGTGTAGCTGCCCAGAAGTTCTGCATCAGATTGCTGATTCCTGATCCAGAGGGCATGAATGAGGTGTACCTGCGCTGTGACAATGTAAGTATTTCAAGAGTTCATCACACATGGGATCAATTTTTAAAACTATAGCACTATGCCATGTGTATACTGTGGTATGAATTTGAATTTGAATAACTCAACATTGCTCATCATGCTGATTTTGGCATGTCACTTATTTAAGATGATATTTATTGACCAATTTTACCTGCACATCATTTAGGTTTGTAAACTGTTGGTTTTTTTTTTGGTTGTTGTTTTTTTTTTGCTAAATTGTTGCGGCCTGAAGTGGTTCAATTTGATGTCAATAAAACCAAAAGCAGTAAACAATGTGGTGAAACAAATTTAAGTACATGTTGGTCTATGGTAGCATGAGCATTAACTAGTGAGAGCTACAGTATTAATGTCAATTGTTTACAATGGACCAGTTTTTTTCTGTATCTCTGTCCAGGAACAGCAGTATAGCAAATGGATGGCCGCATGTCGTATGGCTTCTAAGGGAAAGTCCCTGGCAGATGCCAGTTTCTCAAGCGAGGTGCAGAGTATTCAGACTTTCCTTGCCATGCAGAAGACCACACCAGGAAATAAGACAACACAGAGTGATGACAGCATCAACACACACAGCCTTGTCTCCCCTCGTTATCATAAGAAGTATAAGCCCAAACAGGTTCTAAATGAGTTTCTTGGTAAATTTATGAAAAACATATCTGTTAGTATTAGGGGTGTAATGGTTCTGAAACCGCATTGTTCCTTCTGAATCCAAGGTTTGACAAGTGGCCAACCTCCTTTCCAGCTCTCTGGCATAGGCCTTTCCAGGAAGGCTAAGGAATGTGATCCCTCTAAAATTGGAGCACATCCAGTCCCCTAAGTTTTAATTTCACGCTCTGTAACACTGATAGTACAAAACATACATTTTGCAAATATTAGACCTAACATGATAATGATTGATGATTTTGAGAAAGCAGAGTTACAGCTGTTGTTCCCTAAAGGCCTAATAAACATGCAAGTCTCACATCCTCAGTGTGCGGTTGTGTTTACCGTGGCAATGTCTGAGCATTTTTACTGGAGATTGGGTGCAGATAAACATAAGGAGGCACACAGAGATCAGCGTTAAATATAATCAATGTGTCTTAAGAGCTGTTACTTTAAAGCTTTTAACCATTACACCCCTAGTAAGTGTTGCTTTATAGAGGCACAGTATTGTCACTCATATACAGTGTCTGCTACGAGGGGCAGTTGGTAGTATAACAATTAGGGCATTCGCCCTATGATCGGAAGATCACCAGTTTGAATCCCAGGACCTGTAAAGGTACCACTGAGGTACCATGAACAAGGTACCATCCCCAAGCACTGCTCCCCTGGCCCAGGCGCTGCCCATGTTAGCTGCCCACTGCTCCTTCACAGATGAGTCAAATGCAGAGGTCACATCTCATTATGGTGCACTGTGTGCTGTGACGTGTTCATAATGACAAATAATCACTCACTTTCACTCACTTTGCTAGTTGACCCCTCGTATTCTGGAAGCCTATCAGAATGTGGCTCAGCTCTTACTAACAGATGCCATACAAAAGTTCCTGCAGATTTGGCAAGCTCTTCCTGACTTTGGCATCTCCTATTTTGTGGTAAGGTAAGGTCACTGAACAGTTACAAATGGTCAAGCTCTATAACTGTCTTTGTCTCTTCCTCTGAATTTTTGAACTTTCTACAGAGCAACAAAACAGGGTACCGTTTCATATTTCCCTGCCTTATTCTGTGTGACTATAGGTTTAAAGGCTGCCGTAAAGATGAGATTCTTGGCATTGCCAACAACCGCTTGATTCGCATTGATCTGGGTGTAGAGGATGTGGTGAAAACTTGGAGGTACAATACAATGAGGCAGTGGAATGTTAACTGGGACATTAAACAGGTATGCTGATTTCTCTCCAACATCTAAATGTCTCTTTGTATTCAAATAACTGTTTGCTTCAGTTTGCTTTAACTGTTGCTGCTGTTTAAGATTGCTTCATCCATCCTTTGTATGAGAAGTAAAACAAAGATCACTTTTCAAACAAAGACGTCTTTTTGAAAAGAGTAGGGTTGTAGCCCCAATGTCCACTATAACCCCCATATCAAATTGCTCATTATGGCCATAGCAGGTTATTGTTGCATCATTCAGGTGGGGGCTCCAGGTGGGGGACAAAAGGGTACCTCGGTTGACTCTGTAAATAACTTGCTATACAACGTGCTATACAAGATGCAACATTCATTTATTCATTCATTCAAGAACATACAAAATTTTGCTTGCATTTTAAGTATCCCTTTGGCCATCGATTGCTGTGATGACTGTTGTTATTTTCATGAACCTCTATTTGGTCTCCAGGTTGCCATCGAGTTTAATGGTAACGTGAACATAGCCTTCAGCTGTGTGACAGCAGACTGCAAAATTGTCCATGAGTACATTGGTGGCTATATCTTCATGTCCACCCGAAGCAGGGAGCAAAATGACACCCTAAATGAGGAACTCTTCCACAAACTTACAGGAGGCCATGATGCTCTCTGAGAGAGTCTGTGTGTGTGTGAGAGAGTGTATGCATGTGTATGAGGAATGGGCGGTCAGACATATCAGAAAAACCATTGTTATGCTTAAGAAATACTAAATTTTCAATAAAAATCTACACTTAAAAAATGAGATTTTGTCAAGGGGATCATGTTAACTAATATGTATATTATTAAATCAAAAGGCTGATTTTTTTTAAACAACCAACATCTATTGGAATTGTTTGTAAAGTCAAAGAGACTTTTCATGTTAAATGTGGATTATAAATTCCCACTTTCCAGCAGCCATCATGGCAGTATTGTTGACATACAGACACGATTAAAGTACTAAAATAAGTCCCAATGTTGTGTTTTGTGTTAATGTCAAAATGACTGTATAATGTAAATGTAAATGTTTTGGTGTAAAGACTTGAGTGGTTAGCACAGTCAGGTTCTATTTGACTATATTTATAAGCTCTGTAAAGCATGTGAAGTGTTCAAAGTTTGCTAGCTGCAAATGCAAACGTTGTCTATCAGCATGAACAGTGCTGTTGCGGTGACAGTTTTTGCACAGGAAACCACAATGCTCAGCACCACATTCAGATGCGAGTTTAAAAATTGCCTCCTGCTCTGCAGTGTGGCCAATTCACATGGCAAGGTAATATTAGAAAATGTTTGGAAATGTTTTTATTATTTTACGGCCTTAAATGCGTCACACATTAGGCACGATAAAAACAAAGTAGCACAGTATCAATTAGTTTAATGAACAAACTACAAAGTTATGCATATGTGAAAAGTCATAACAATGTTAAAAAATAAAATCCAGGCTACTTTTCAATCATTAAATGATTTTGTTAGATTGCGCAAACGTATATACTTTTATCATGTAAATTCATCAATAACGTTTACATTTCTTTCCCGAACTTGAATCTCATATCCCACAATTCTTTGCGTAAGAATATTGCTGATGCCCAAAATGGCGGACATGTCGGTGAGTACGCGAGGACTCGGTGTTTTTTTTTTGTATGGGTTCGTTTTGTATTATACGTAGTCGGTCAACTATAGGCTTAGTTCACACAATAACGATTATTTCTTACTAGGTGGATATCGTAGAGGGTTGCCGTCTTCCTGTACTAAGAAAAAATCAAGAAAACGAAGACGAATGGCGTAAGTAGCTGTCTTTAGCCGAAATGCTAACAAGTTAACTGCTTAACAACCATCATGTCGGCGCCCACGAAAGCAGTCAACATCACTGTGAAAATAACCAGCAACCCAGTCTTACAATAATAAACCTTATTTCGATCGGCACTCTTTTTTGACATTGAAAAACCTTAATTTGCATTGTGGTCAGGCATTTGTAAAGTTTTCCTCAAGCTGTTCTAAGTAAACGTTTCCCACTGAATAAAAACAACTTACTCGAATATAACTGCAAGCAGTGATTACGGGGGCCATGCAGTTTGCAGCTTTATCAGTTTTTTATGAATTGAAGTACATATATGTTGAGATTTGATATCTTTCATCTTTTTTTCTACGTATTTACGGTTCAAAACTTATTAGGCTAACTTTAAAATAGTTTATTATGGCGCCAATAAGTGGGATATCGACTTTGAAGTGAAGCTTTGCAGCCATATAAAGAAATACATGAAAATGGGCTTAATAATTACTATAAGAGAGTGTCTAAAAACTGTAAATTATAGTAAAGTTTCCTTATTCAAACATATGTCTTGCTGAATTTGTTTCAAAGTATTGATTTGCATAATATAGCCATATGAGTAGGTAAATGAAAAATGTGCTCAATAACTATTAAAGAAGAATATGCTGAGATTTAAATAATACGATTTCATATTATGAAAATTAGCGGTAGCTCACTCAGAGCTAGATTTCTATGATATTCAGTGTGTGGCATTGCATTACTATACGAAGCCGAGCACATTTATTTAAAAAAATACAGCCAAATTAAGACCTAAATTAAAAATATACTCGATAGTAATTAAAAAGGAATGTCTTGGGATTCAAATAATGCCAGTTACATGCAGATTGGATAAAAATCCAGGATCTAGTTGACTAGTTATGCCGATTAAAGAAAAATCCAATATGGGAAAAATAGATATGAGGGTTTATTAAGATTCGTCTTGACCTAAGAAATAAGATGGTATAAGATTTTTAAGAATCGGAGCTACGATTCAAAAGTTACTACGGAAAACGCATAATAGCTTATTAGCGCCACCAAGTGGTAGAGTGGTGCAATTATTATTTTTTTGCCTGAATAGTACGTGAGGTTTGAATTGTTGAAATATGGGCAAAGTGGCGCAATTTTTTTTTTCCTCAGTATTGGGTAAAGTCAAGAACCTACCTGCCAAATTTCAAAGCTGTTGCCCACCCAGAGCCAAATTTCTATGACACTCGGTATATGGGTTTGCAGTCCTACGCCAAGCCGAGCCCATTTATTTGCATATTACATAAAAATGAAGACCTAAATTAAAAATGTGCTCGATAATAATTAAAGAAGAGTGTCTTGGGATTCAAGTGATGCCAGTTGCATGCAGATTGGACAGAAATCCAGGGACGAGTTCGAAAAAGATGGGATTTCATTTTATGCAAATTGTCGAAAAATCAAAGACGGCAGAAATAGATGCGAGGGTCTAAAAAATTTGTCTTAAGCCAAAGAATAAGATGATATAAGATTTTTGAGAATCAGAGCTACGGTTAACCATCTATTCTGCAAAATGCTTTTTTTTTTTTTTTTTGCTTAATAGCTTATTTTAGTGCAATTTTGCCTGAGTAGTGGGTGGGGTACCGGACCTGCCTGCCAAATTTCAACGATGTAGGTCTTACCATTTTTTCTCCACAACGCGTTTTAAGGCAGAGGGGAAAAAAAATCGGCACAATAACAATAGGGTACCACGCAGTGTTCCGCTGCATGGCCCCTTAAATATATTGTTAACTGATAAAACAGTGACTTTCTTAAATGATAACTTTACACTGATATTTTGTGACTGGTTGATATGTTTTCTGCTTTACTTATATGTAGGAATGAATATTAATAAATATTAAAGCTTTGATTATTTTTATTGGGTAAAATTTAAAGCTGTTACATTTCTAACATAATTCCTTTGAAGCTTTGGCTGAAATTCTCAGCGTCAAAGATGTCCCAGGAAAAAAGCTCTACTATGTCCACTATATTGACTGTAAGTACTCTTAAGTAAACAGTGTCAAAGCATTAGTTATGGGGATGTCCTCTTTTGGAAAAATTAATGAAGTAAAAATGTCTTTCTAGTCAACAAGCGCCTGGATGAATGGGTCACTCCAGACCGATTGGATCAGAAAAAAATCCAGTTTCCTAAGAAAGAGGCGAAGACACCAACAAAGAATGGCCTTCCTGGGTCTCGTCCAAGCTCACCAGATAGAGATGTGGTAAGAGAGGTACCTGCCTCTAAATCTTTGTGCTTTTGACAATCATATTTACCCTTCCTTTAGCCACTTTGTTAACCCAGTATGTTGGGGACTGTTTTGCTGTTTTATTATACATTTCATATTGCAAGGGGATGAAGTTAGATTTTAAGTTTCAGCATGTTTTTATCTGTAGGCAAATACTTATTCAGGTAACAATATTTGTACTATTTAACACTACTCTCTTCCTTTCTGTTCAAATTCAGAGGAAAAGTCTAGATCTCAACCTTCAGTCTGCTTCAGCGCCTTCCAGAGGCAAAACCCTTCCCACCTCGGTACAGAGAAACATTGCCCATTCTACATTAAACACCCATTTTCAATTACTGCAAAAAAATGATATGAATGGGCTCAGTATAAGTTATTGGAGTGCTTACAAGCCCTTCTGTCCATTCTTGACACTTGCCATGAAGTGGGAGGGATGTGAGTAAAGTATCATTTTGCCTCTATTGCATTTTCCCCCATGATGAAAGAATTGGTTTGCTGTGCTGCAGTGAATTGTTAGCAGGATGTGCAAACTGATTTTTTTTTTATTCTTGATATTTTGGCAAGTAGGATTCCCCTTGTAACTAGTTCTAAAAGTGAGTGACTGAGTGATTATTTGTCTTTGTGAACACACCAAACCACAGCACAAGACATTGTACACCAATATGAAAGTGACCTCTGCATTTTAGGCATATTTCTGAATAAAGCTAAAGTGCAAAGAAAATATTAGTAACTCTGCAGATGTTTACTGTTCATTTATAACATATATGGTTTGTGTGGAGGACGTCATTGACCAATAAAATAATGATTCTTTGTGCCCTTTTTAATGTTATTGTAATAACTCACTTATTAGTCTGATGTCATGTGATCATTTTTTGTAATTTCTGAAATAAACAAGTGTTGATTTTTTTTTTTCTAATTGACTTTCAGAAGAGGAAAGCAGAGTCAGTCTCCTTGGCATCACAAGTTTCTGTGGCAGCATCCGTGCCTTCTCTCCCAAGCTCTGCAGAGGCCTCTCAAGCATCTGTTTACCCAACAGTCAGAGAACCCTTCACCACAAAATCAAGAGATGATCATGAGCAGGTCACCTCTCTCACCTCGGTAGTATTAACTTAACCATCTGTAGCTTTCTCTCATGTCAGTGGTTTGTTACATATGCTGAAATTGAAATGTATCTGCCGCACTTAGTTAATTTGCACAGAGAATTGATTAGGAAAGGTAATGGTTTTTGAGACTGGACAAAAATTGGTCTTTTAGGCTGTTAAACCCACCTGCAAAATTAGAAACGTGCTAGTGTATGACTAACTTATTTTTACACATCTGATGAAGACGTGCTGTCTAAGGACAGTTGGAAACTTTCCATGGGAATTAACTGGAATTTATGGGAACATGAAATATAGTAGGTAAAAATATAGTAGGCTAAAACAATCAGATTTGATGCAAATACATTATCTATGCTATTTCTCAATCACAGGCACATAGCACACTACTTACTGCAGGGCTATTGAGGCCATACCCCTACATGCATTGTGCATTCCTTCATCACACGCACGATGATTTCGACTTTTCTAAAACCAAAGCACAGTACAGATTCACATTTGAGCCCAAGGACTAAATTAAGTCAAGTAAGTTTTGATGATGATATGAGGTAGGTAATATTTAACCTATCATGGCGACTGTTTGCAACTAGATTTTTTTTTATTTTGCAACTGTTTTTGTTTGTTTTTGTTTTCCAGTCGCCAATAGCAACCGTCTCTCTCAGTCCAAGAAATGTTTAAATTATAATGTAAAAAGCAAGAAACCGCATGTAATTTTGTGTGGATATTCTCAGCCAGCGTCTGCCTTTCCTACTACACTATCACAAAATTAAAGCCAAACCGAAGCGAGGCACCGTCTGACACACCCACTCGGTTTCAAATGTCCTTTGGCCTTCCTGTTGCAGAGAGGGATCTAAATTAAAGGGATTAAAATAAATTTCTCCTTCGCTACAACGGATTTCCGTCCGTTGGACTCTAGCTGTGACGGATTTCCGTTAGTTTAACTCATAGGCTTATTTGAGATAAATGCAAATCTAATAAGAATTCATATGTGCGGTGGTGGGCTTTACACAATTATGCATGATTATGCAGGCTTGCCAGTCAGTGGTGTAAACACACACACAGGTAGTTTGAGCGCTCGTGGCTCTCACGTGGAACAACACAGTTCAGTCAAGTCTTCCATTTTACTACAGACAAAACTTTAGTTGATAAATAACAAAAACAACCAGCATTCTACTCACAGCCATTATGGATATTTTCTAGTGTTTTCCTCCGGGGGCACAGTCATCGCATTATTGTGATGTGACCTGCATCGCACGTCAGGGGATTGTAGGAAATGTAGTTCTCTCCCAGAAAGGCCAAAAGCAGCTAATTTCAAAACAAAATGTGTATATTTATGTTGGTATATGACTCAGTTTCTTTAAATTATCCAAGATTTTCAGTTCAGTTCCCATAATTCCAGTGGAACGGTCCCAATTTGCAATATTTCCAAAATTCACAAACTATAGTTTCCATGGAAGGTGTCTGGAAATGTACCATTAATTTTTCACTCCTTAGCAACCTAGTTCTGTCTGTCTCATTTTATTACATATAAGCACTTCTTAAATACTATCTGTGATATTTAACTTGATGTTGATCTGTTGGAACTACGTCATTTGTTTTTGTGTCTTCCTTTGCCAGAATGGCACAAGCCGCCGCCTCCTCTCATCCCAGCCCGGCCGAAAACGGAAAAATTGTGGCACAGATGAGGTAAACAGTCTTTCCTGTCTACAGTACAATAGCATCAAACCCTCATACTGACTGAATGTACATCATTTTGTAGTATTCATTACAGTCATTTTCTGTGGGGTTTAACCTTCATTGTTAAAACTTTAAAAATTTTGGTGATGCAGATATTAAGAATATCTTATCAAAGATGCTTGTTTGAAGTTTTAATAAACATAGTTTAATATATATAATTTTAATAAATACAGACCTAAATAATACATATGTAATTTGTCTTTATTGACGGCTGAATAGGTTCCATTGGTGTGTTTAAATTATTGACTTTACGTTCATTAGCTAAATAAAATGACTGAGTGATAATTTAGTTTCCATTCATTTTGTTGTTTGGACATGTTGAGTTTTGGCCCTTTTCTGGTCTAACAATATTTGAATACGATTTAAAAGCTAGTTAAAGAATCAGTGAAAACACATAGTAAAGCATATACCACCATGCCAAACACACATCAAAATACCATCAAAAAACTCGTAATTCCCCATAATCTGTAATTGGCGTGCATATTTTAATTCAAAACCTGTTACACCATTCTCTGGTAAGTAAGGGGGAAAAGCAGAAACAAGTCCAGATTTTAACCTAAAAACCTCCACCAAAATATTGTGATGACATTTCAGCCTCCTTCTCCATTGGAAAATGTGCCAATTGCTTTTAAACCATTTTTTTCTGATAGATGTTAAAGATATTCCAGTATACCAGCCCACGCTGCACTAGTGCCTTTCTGCCTCCAGGAGAGGTTGGTCTCATTTATTTATCATTGTTTGTTTGCTCTTTGTCTGTCAGATGATGGGGAGCAGCAGCCTATTCCTGAAATATTAGATGAACCTAAGTGAGATGAAATATTTCAGTATATGAAGTATTCAGAAATGTTAGTCTTATTCCAAAATTACATTCTTATTACTCTGTGTACTGTACTGTGTTGTGAAAATGATACATATAAAATCTTTTATTGCTTTTAAAAAGTTCTGAGAACTTTTGCTGCTCCACTGCAAATTGAACATGTGAATGGATTCCACTGATTGAGAGTGAGATTTGATTACACAGAAAGATGATATTCTGTATATACAATGCCACAACATTAAAATCACCTGCCTACCAAAACAACTTTCACCCTTTGCGGTATGAGCTTTAAAAGGCCTTCAGAAGTCTAATGTTATTTTAAAAGAAGCCATTAGAAACAGATTCATGTAAACTGAAAGATTGGGCCTGAGAATGGGATCTCAGGTAAGAGGTCAGATTTATACCTTTTGCATTATTCCACTTAAAGAGTTGTCCCCTATCAGGGATATTTTAATATTTTAATCTAAAAGAAAACATGTATGAAGCCATCCTTTTGCATTGCTCTGTCATCCAGTTTTGAAGCTCACATACGCATTAAATGTGCCTTCATCAGTGTGCAGGGGTCAGCATAGGCTCTGGCTAGACTGTGGCTTTAAAGCCCCATATGCAGAAAAACTGAGTTTTTTTTTCCTTGCTCATTTTTATCATTGCTGCCGTTATGGTTTTAGCCATTAGTACTAAGGTATCTTTTATGTGGGCTCAGGTTAGACAAGATAACCTCTACTCTCCACATCCATTAATATATTCAAGGTTACTTTGTCATCAGCAGCTTTATACATGTACAAAGTTTGAAGAAACAGTGGTGGCTACGGTGTAAAATATAGTAAAATTATATGTACTTCACATGTCTGTGGTTTTAATGCTGAGGCTGAGTTTTAACACTTCCACAGCACGTGCTATATAAAATATGTAGTCATTCAGCATATAATTTCATTCATTTCATCACACTAGTAACTGAGAGATTTTTGCAGCTGTACTAAGTTATATGAAGATGTCAGTATGGAAAGAAAAAGGAAAGAATCTGTTGAAAAAGTATTTCATAAAGTATTTTACATTATAAGCTTAAAAAGGAAATGTCCCACCAGCATTTAAGAGTGATTTAAATTTAAATGTTTCATTGTTGATTACCAGGATTCACAGGACAGCTCGGACGGAATTCCTTTGGCGCCCCGCATGACTGGCAGTTTGGTGTCAGACCGAAGTCATGATGACATCGTTACACGCATGAAGAACATTGACTGTATTGAGCTGGGCCGCCACCGGCTTAAGCCCTGGTACTTTTCACCCTACCCGCAGGAGCTCACCACACTGCCCATCCTCTACCTCTGTGAATTTTGTCTCAAGTACCTCAAGAGTCTCAAGTGTCTTCAGAGACACCTGGTAAGCGACAGTCATGGCAAAACATATACTTAACCTAGATCTGATTCAGATTTCTATAGCACTTTTAAGTAACCAAAGATGACCAAAGTGCTATACCAATCAATACTAGAAAGAACAATAAGAGACATAAAAACGTAAAATATCAATAAATAAAAAGAATAAGAAACATAAAACAAGAAGTAAAACAAAAATATATAAAGACTTACCCTGAATTAAAAACCATAGCAAAGAATGGAGTTTTAAGGGAGGATTTTAAAACATCTGGGTTCTGATCAGATCTGATATGTGACCCTCCACGGTAAAACCAGTTGCTTGAGGTTTCTGAGAAAAACGACCGTTTATGTTGCGTGGGGTGAAATTTCGGATTTTTGGTTTATAGTGTTTTGAAACAGTGGAAGGTCTATACTGTACTGTTGTGAATCAATTTCGCTGAAAAACTTACCCTTTCCATCCTAAAAACGTGACTTTCTTGAGGTGAGGAATTCAATTCCGGCAGAATGTTAAAAGTTTCTGTTTTGACCGCTCTACTTCAATATTTACGGTAAATCCACTGGTTGACTACCGTGAAGATATTTCTCCGGAATCCATCTCCGTCTCCCGAGTTCAGTTAATCTAACGCAGGTAGGCTATCCGTGTGGCTGTGAATGCAGCGTAGGCTACCGTAAATGCAAACGTAGCCGCGACCGCACCAAGCGTCTGTGAGTGCTACGTCGATAGTCAACTTCAACAGCAGATTTCTCCGTTTCTCACTTGGCGTGACAGGAGAAACCCGACTCCTTTGAATGTTGATATCTCAGTCATATGTCGTCAGATTCATTTGATGTAGGTATCGTTTTGAAGGTTGAAAATTTGTGACAAGCGACTGGTTTTGCCATGGAGGGTCACATATGCCAGGATAGGTCATTCCAAAGCCTAGGGACTGCCACCCCAAAGGCTCAGTCACATCTGGTGTTCAGTCTGGTCTTAGGTACTCTTAGCAACAGCTGATTGGATGACCAATGTGCCCTATGAATATAAAAATTGACACTGTAATTATGTTTACTATATTTCAATACATGTTTATTACATCCATATCATTTAAATAAGGCATATAAAAATAAATCATGTTACAAGGAGGCCAACTACAGAATTTGTATGTTGTGTAAATGTAAACAAGAACATATTAATAATTTACTTGCTGTTGCATACAGATGTCTTGTGTAGCTGAATCCTTTTTTATGAACAGACAAAATGCAACCTTCGGCATCCCCCAGGAAATGAGATCTACCGCAAAGGGACAATATCCTTTTTTGAAATTGATGGAAGGAAAAACAAGGTGATTTGAGTTTTGATTCCAATATAATACTTTGTTATTCTCTTTGGCTGATCTTTTTTTTTCTTTGGAAAGAAGGATTAATGTCTTATCACTAAAGGACTTGATTGTATGAATGCTTTTAGGAAAGTGGATGTCTGTTGCGGTTAAAATACCTGTATAATTGTTTATTGCTTTTTTTTTGCAGTCATACTCTCAAAACTTGTGTCTATTGGCAAAGTGTTTCCTGGACCATAAGACACTGTACTATGACACAGACCCCTTCCTCTTCTACGTAATGACAGAGTACGACGCCAAGGGTTTTCACATTGTCGGTTACTTCTCTAAGGTACAGCATAAGATTGACCTTGACAGTATATCAGGGTTGGGAAGTAATTTGTAATCAGTTTAAAGTAATGATTGTCAATTCAATTTACATTAAATTCCAAAAAAGTTACAGATATTTTGTCTTGTATAATGTTGCTAAATGCAATTGCTTAGATTTAGAGCCCTTAAAATTCTAAAGACCTCATTCAACCCTTAACCAATACTCATGTATAATGTGTTTGTAGGAAAAGGAGTCAACTGAAGACTATAATGTGGCCTGCATTCTGACTTTACCACCATATCAGAGAAGAGGCTATGGCAAACTGCTGATTGAGTTCAGTAAGTTTTTCAACTATTTTATTCTACCTATGAATTGACATTTGCTTTAACTTTCCATGACACCTATGAATATTTTGTTCATATTCCTGAACCTAACTCTGATCAAGTAAAGAATGTTACTTGAGTCAACTTGAACTGGAAAGCAGAGTTAATTTTTGTTTATTTCTGTTACATGGCCTGGTCTAGGTCGGGCATGGAACATGTGGTATTAAAAGAAGTTTATTTACAGTGTCAGGGAGTAGGTGACAAAATAAACAACCTGCACTCCCAACCTAGACAGTGTCAAAAGAATAAAATCATCAAAACCAAACATAGTTATATAAAGATTCGATCAAAAACCTAAGTTTGAAAAAGTACCGTTTTCTGATTATTAGGGCTTGGTTCAAAAGATCGATTCACGATGAATATGGATTCTCGTTCGAAAAATACTATATCGATTCAAAAATTCGCGGATCCATCTTTTCCTGCGGCTATGCACTACTTCTCGCGACCGCGCAAGGAGAGCTATAAAAACGTGAGACCGGCAAAACCGAAACCAAATAGAGCCGTGGCTGAAGCTGCTCCACTCAAATCACCGTCTGGCCTAAAGGCCGATGTTTGGCAACACTTCGGTTTTCAAACAAGTTATTTTATAACCAAGCAAAACTAGTACTGACGCAAAGAAATCTCAAAATAAATCGATATCGAATCGAATCGAGAATTGAATCGGATCATGACCTTGTGAATCGGAGTCGAATCGATTCAGGAAATCAGCAACGATACCCAGCCCTACAGATTATGCAAATTAGGCAGAAGTCAAATAAAACACACACATTACATTTATTGACACCCCACAAGCTGATTTCGGCCATGTATTTCATGATAGGGTGTGAATCTGACAGTGATATTTTAAACATGCAAATTTTCACACTAATTGGCCACACGGCTGAAGAGATAGGCACTTTTGTGAAATCAGTACTTTTTATTATAGTGCCCCCTATTGATCAATTAGTGCCATTTTTATATCACATCCAGAAAAAAATGGTTTTCATGCAAAAATGAGTTTAGTTGACTGGCTACAATTTTCTCTATTATTTTGGAGATAAATGGGCGATTAGGTATTGGTCTATGCTGTAACATTTCCTAGGGATCTAAGTTGGTCTTCTTCAACAAGGGTTTAATGACTGGTAATTTATGAGATTTGGATAAATGACTAATGCTAATAGAAGAGTTAATTATTGATAGTAGAGGTTTAATCACTACTGGAATCATCTCTTTGAGTAGCCTTATTGGAATGGTCTAACATACAGTACAGTAGATGAATTTGAGGATAGGATTAAGGACATTAGATCTGACTGGTCAACCAGAGTAAATGATTCAAATAAGACGCTGCAGTATTAGTACTTGCCACAGGGTCCCTGCGGATCCTTGAAAAGTATTAAAAAGTCTTACATTTTTTAAAATGTTTTTTTAAGACCTTGAAAAGTATTGAAAAGTCTAGAATTTTAAAAGGGATGGCATTGAATTAATTCTAGGGTGAAATGAAGCAACAATATCTGTTCCCGGTTAGCATATTACTGCAAATACAACCTCTACAGATAGGCCTACACCCGCTTTGGCAGTGTCTCCAGATCCCACGACAAGTAATGCCTTCAGTACATTCTCCTCAACCGACACACTGAAAGCAGAAGTGCTATGGGCTTTGCAAATGGTTAGCCGACATCACTCCTGTATGTCTAATGATGACATTCACACCATCTGTAGGGCGATGTTCCCTGACTCACAGTGTGCCAAAACATTTACTTGTGGTAGGGACACAAGGGCTGTACACAGCCATAATATTTTATAATTAGAAGGCAGTTTTATGTTAGAGCTGTTGTTCCAATAAATATGCGCCTTGTTGAAATCAACTAAATTCTAGGCTATTGTGTGTTTTTTTTTTTTTTTTTTGCTGTCGTGATGGTCTTAATTTTTATTCTTGTAGGTCTTAAAAAGGTCTGAATTTGCATATCAAAAATGTGCACATACCCTGTTGCCATGTCAAGGCCAGCCACTGTAGTTACTTGAGTTTTCAGAATATTCTGTCTGATTAAATACATTTTTTGGTCAAAAAATTTCAAAAAGTCGTTACTTTTACAAATACTGTTGGCACAGTTTGAGCAGTAGTCTGGCTGTTAGTCAGCTTGGACACCATGTTAAATAGAAATCTAGAATTGTTTTTGTTATTTTCAATTAGCAATAAGAGGCATTCTGATTTAGCAGCTCTAAGAGCCTTTTTAGCTTCCCATAGCATCTTTCCATGCTAATTCAAATATCACTAGTTTAGTTTGTCACCACTTACATTCTAATTTCCATGTCTCTTGTTTTAAAATACGTAAGTGGTCATTATACCAAGGGGATGTTTTGTTTTCTGTGATCTTTTTCATTTTTAACGGAGCAGTTTTATGTAAGGTGGAACAAAGTGTATGTTAGATAATCTGTATTACTCTCAAGTTTAGCAAGATTGGACATTTCTCCTGTCAGGAACAACAGATCGGAGAGATTATCAATAAAGTTACTAGCTGTATTTCATAAATTGTAACAAGGGGGAGCGACGAAGATGTAGATTTTGTAGATTTGCAATTCTAAGGAATAATCATTCAAGTGATATAAATTTAAGTCCTGGCTTCGGTGTTATTGAAAGTGATCTTTCATAAATGGTCGCAACATCTCCCCCTTTACCACTGAGTCAGGGTTTGTGCTCATAACTATATCCTGGAGGCATCGCATCATTTAAGGCTAGATACATCACAATCACAATTTGGATGCATTTCATGATAAAACCCCTTAGAGATCTCATTGCTTTTGTACCCAATTATATGTAATCTGTTTGAGTGTGTGAGTCTTGATTGTCCTTAAATTGTCTGTCTTCTGTTGTCACTCTCCCTTAGGCTATGAGCTATCCAAGGTTGAGGGCAAAACAGGAACCCCAGAGAAGCCTTTGTCTGATCTGGGTCTGTTGTCTTACCGGTCCTATTGGTCTCAGACCATTCTGGAAATCCTTATGGACCTCAAATCAGACAGTGGCGAACGACCGCAGATTACAATCAAGTATGGGGTTTTTCACAGTAATATAGTTACTGTATTTCAATACAGCTATAATGTGCGGTCACAACACAAGTATTTGTAAACTAAATTAAACTAAATTGTTTGTGGCTGTAGAGTGTAAACAATTCATTTATATCACTAATCGTGCCGTGTACTGGCATATTTTTGGTCATTTCAGTGTTAGCATTTAGTTGTGTTGGCTCCATAATGAAATGTTTCCATAGTTTTAGATTTGCAGTCTAGAACAATATATGTTGCGTAACGCCCGGATGTTAATGCTGAATACTAAATCTAGTTGAATTGAGTGAATGGTAATGCAGTTTTTATTTTGTTTGCAGTGAAATTAGTGAGATTACCAGTGTAAAGAAAGAGGATGTTATATCAACACTTCAGTACCTCAACCTCATCAACTACTACAAGGTAATTAATAATAGCACATTTAGATCATTTGGGCTGTTAGCCTTTCTTTAAAAATAATTCCTTTTATCAAGAAGTTATTTTAAAATACTGGTGTATGTCAGGAGTCTGTTACATTCAGTAAATGTGTCTTGGTCCAATTATCACAATGCATAAAATATGTATATAAACTAGGGCTGGGTGATTACACGATCGCAATTAGTGATCGTGATAAAATTCAGTTCGGCATATTTACTCAAATGCATGCACACCACACGGCAGAAATGTGTGCGATAACTGCCAATCAGTGTAACTGACAACTGCATTGTTCCCGTCACCGGCTGCATTCAGCTATAGGTAAGTAGACTAACTGAACAAATCTCAAAACAGTTTTGTGTTAAATATTTAACTTTTCAGCTCAACGCATGCAATATATGTTGTTTATTAATTGCAGGGTTCCCGCGGGGTCTTAAAAAGTCTAAAATTCAGAAAGTTAAATTTAAGGCCTTAAAATATCTTAAAAACGCCCAGATTTTCATCCTAGGTCTTAAATTTAATTTACCCAAGTCTTAAAATTCTTGCCTCATTCCCAAGAAGCGTTGTCCGCAGAAAATAACATTTTAAACCGCTGTAGAACTAATCATTGAATTAGTGAGCTATCGGCTAATCAGAAAATAGAGTTTCTCTTAAAAAATGATTTTCAATTATAGTTGAGGCTGAGTTCCAAACGCCTTCCACATCCTTGGCATTACATAGGACAACTGATGATTTTACACCTATATAGCGCGCTGATGTAGGACAGTGCAACTGAATCGGGCGTTAACCTCGGGTGAGGTCTGAAATAGGTTCCACTGCAAGCGCGCGTTTGCTCGCGCCCCCAATCTCCCGCCAAACTAACTGGAAAATTTGAGAGCACTGTTGTCGCGAGTATAGTTTTAAAGATGGGTAAGTGTGTGTTTAACGACGCTTGGCTCAATAATGCAAATTTTTGCAGCTGGTTACAAGCTGTCCCCAGCAGTAGGCATGAGGCTCGCTGCAAAGTTTAAGCACCATTCCATATCAATGTCCCATAGAATAACAACCATATAGGCTAATTTATATTTTTCCTCATGCCCTCGACAGCAGTGTCTGTAAGTCTATGAGCTGTCTCTCACTTTAGTTTACATATTTCCTTGCTGTAGACGTAATATTAGTGAACAATGTTTCTTCGTTCACTGGTAAATAAGTGTTAGCGATTAGAGTGTTATGCTAATCTTTGTATGGTTAATGCAATGCATTGTTCAGCTAACGATGCGGTTTTCAGTTAGCCTGCTAAGTGGTTTGTTAGAACTAAGCTAACGTCACTGAATTAGGCTGGTTTAACCTAGCGATCTCCATAACTTATGACTCAGGCTGTAAGTTTATTTTGTACAGTACGTTTTGTGTCAGTTTTACTTGCTTTTTACCTGTCAACTTTGAAGCCAGAAAATAATGGAGCACTGTGCTCGCGTCCCTGGCTCTTGAACGAGTTTGGCCAGCTGTTTATTCTGTGTTCACACACTGACCTGCTCACACACAGAGCAGTATGTCGTATTAGCTGTGTGATAGCATTGTATCCTACGGATATGAAAGCCTAATGATTTTTCGGTCGGCATATAGCCTATGCATGGGGTGAAAACGAGTAAACTAGTGCATGTCAGATTCACACTCATATTCAGCATGCCAACTGTATATTCATATTCAGCTTTCAACATGTTGATTCCAATAGGATAATTAATAGGCTAGATAATGTAGAGTGAGTGAGTGAGTTTCAAATATTTTGATTCTGTTTTAATACTGAATTAATAAAAATAGAAAGCTTTAAGAATTTCTGGTATCATTTGAATGTTTTTAGTAGGGATGCCCCGTTCGATCGGCCAGCGATCAGAATCGGCCGTTTTTTGGCCTGATCGGTGATCGGCCGATCACTCGCACGTATTGCCGATTTCAAACCGATCTTGCGCATGCGCATTACTTGCAGCACAGCCACGCACGGCGTATTCAGGCAGCGTACGTTCATGTACGCTCAACGGAGGCGTTTCTCATTCACTTTGAATGGGGTGACATCGTGCGGCGACGAAATGAATTTTGGGTGCGTGAGTATGGCATCACATCAATGCCAAAACTAGGGCGCGCAAAATGGCTTGCCGCAAAAATTTGCGGGCGTAAATTTCAAAGTCGCGCGCGCAAATGTATCGAGTGCACGGTTGTGATAGTATTGTGCGCGGACTGTATTTTTCCTCTCTCGAATGTCTTTTTTTTCTCTCGATGTGTTAAATGTTCTCGCGCGCAAAGTAGATTACCGACGAACAGCTTTTTTGCTCGAGTGAGATTTCTGCACGTGCGGTTTGAAAGGGGGTGGGTTTTGGGAGTTTGGGGGCGGGGTTTTTCCACTTGTCTGTCCCCAATTCAACATAAACACAGATGCACAAGTCAATCACAAGATGATCACTAGATGATCAGCCGTTTTCCGTAGCTGAGGATACAGGCTTCAGAAATCTGATAAATCACCTCTGCCCAAAATACACAATGCCAAGTAGGCGTTACTTTTCAGACATCGAGTTACCGGAGTTGTTACATTTTACGAGTTACATTTTATTTATTTAAATTTGTAAAGAAAATTTGTTAGGAAAGTAAAGCATTATATTAAAGAAAATTTTATTTTTGTTTGTATTTGCTGTAGAGCTGCCACTATTAAATGTCACTATTATAAATAATGTGTGGTGGTGATATGGTAATAATTTAACCCCATGGCTGTTAATAGACTATTCATCATTAACTTTAGGGTCGTCACCTTTTGTTTTGCGAATGAATCATGGCCACTGTAGTCAAAAATTGCTAGTATTCTAAAAGTTTTCAAACTTAACTGTTGCTCACCGTCACCACAGAGTGCTGTTATAATTACCCTGACGTGACATGGGCTATTTATGAGTAAAGACTGTATGAAGTCCAAAGATTTTATGCTATAAAAAAAGACGTGCATTCTGGGTGCATAATCGTGGGAATTTATGTATTTATTATATCAAATATAATTGCTTGAATATGATAAACACAGACACATGGATGCATCCCTGTTTCTTTTCTTCAGTAAGTTAAAAGCAAAGATCAGAATTTAAGTTCTGGCTGAGGGTCCTTCACATGCGCTCACACTCGTGTGTGCTCCACAGTGACAATAACACGGGGCTGCCCGTAGACGTACCTGACTATAAATCAGCGTACTATACTCGAAAATTGGACAATGCCGATATATTTAAAAAACACAGCGCCAACAAACAAGTGTCGTATTTGTTAGCACGCATGACTCACAGCGAAGTAGAACATTCACTAAGGCTTGATAGTTCAGTCAAATCTTCCCCTTTATTAGACAGAACTTTTTTTAGCTGAATAACAGTCACAGTACAGCCATTTACCTATTTATTTATTTATTCCCGATGTGTGTCAATAAAGATATTGTGCCGCATCCCTCATATGGAACTCCCTCATGGCAAAAATCTACTTTAAAATGAGTTATAGGCCAAAATAGTATAGTAGTATCAGAAAAAAATCATAATTTTTGATATCGATCAATAAGGGGTTACTGTTGTCAGTTTTTTTGCCATTTCACCCAGCCCTAATATTCACACTTAATCTTTACAGCCTATGAACTACTTCATATTACATTGTTTGTGTTTATGGATGGATCAGAAGTTGAATTAATATATTCACTGTTCTCCCTACTTTAGGGTCAGTATATTCTCACTCTGTCTGAGGAGATTGTAGACGGTCATGAACGTGCCATGCACAAGCGACATCTTCGCATCGACCCCAAATGCCTGCATTTTACCCCAAAAGACTGGAGCAAGAGGGGCAAGTGGTAGAGACACACCCACAGCCCAAATATTTAGACCTCCTAAAATGCCTTTAAACATGTTTAAATTACCTGGCTTAATTCAGACTTTGCTGCCATCGTACTGGAGATCTTGCTTAAGTGTCATATTTGAGGCATTCAACCTATTTGTATGGTTCTTTGTTTTTCCACCTTCTCATCTCTTGGTTTTTTTGTTTTTCCAGATTGTACTTACTTAATATATTTTTAAAAACATTTTCCCTTCTTGAATCTGTGATACTGGGAAAACTTTAGATCAAGCCATTTTCATTAACTGCTTTTATCATTTAAGACATTTTTCCTCAGTTTCCATGTGTTAGTCCTATGCATTACCCGCTATGATATTTGTTCATTTATTGTATATATTTTCTTTTTTTGTCAAGGATACTTTAAAAGTAATGCATCTCTGTGTTGTATTTAAAAATTGCATGGAGATGTGTATAAAATAAGCCATGTTGAACTGTTAGAATGTAAATTTGAGTATCTGTTTAAAACATTGCATATGATCGTCTTAAAAAGTGAACTGTATTTGCTGTAAAACCTTGTGCGTTGTGTACATGAAAACTTCATTGGGTGTTTTTCCAGTAATGTGTGAACTGTAAAGCATTGTAAATTCTTACTTGCATAGTCAGTTCCTTTTAGCATCAATTTTATTTCACGTCATTTTTTACCTTGACAGTTCTGAGTAAATACTACTAAGTGGAATTGTTAGTAACTGTTGTGATAACTAGTCCTTTATTCATATTTTGGAACACAGTACTTTAGGTATTTTACAATATATGAGCTGTACCAGAAAACATTGTAAACCTGAAAATAAAAAAATGCTTCAGGAAAAAGTCATCAAAGGGTCAGTTTAGCAGTAATGTAGCATGTTTAATGCATTTATGTATCATTTACGAAATTAGGAAAGCCTTTCATATCTACAAAAATAGATGTTAATCTTTATATATGAAACATTGTTCCTTGAACAAGGTAATACCGTATAAAGCTTGTCTAATATAATTTTACTTTTACAATTACTATTGAAACAAGAGTTTCCCTGTAGCTTTTCTTAGTTGTAGTGATGGGTATTTTAATGATGTGACTTTACAGGCTGTCTCTTTGATTGGACACATCCAGTGCTGTGACATAGCAGCATGGGATTAAAGACCTTTCTTATGGACACAATGGCGGTAGTGCTAGGTTAGAACACAGTGCTACCACCATTATATGGCTCCAACCCATGATCTCTTGGTTGGTGGTGGCCTTGGGGTAGAATACTTGTCTACCACCGTGATAAGTTGAATTCTCTTAGTGCTGCAGAGTTGGATTTAGGCCAAACAGACCGCCTGCAAGTTGCCTTGAGTCGTCACCAAGGTACCACCATATTGACATTGTCTCTGTGCCCTGAACCAAAAATTGTTCACACGAAATGTAGGTGTCCTTTTCAAATCTAATATGTATTAAATTAGCGCAGCCAATGCAGACTACTTGCACCACTAATCTAAAACTAGGACCACTAAATATTAGATAATTAACTACTAAGCATTTATTATAAATGAAGTTATTTCAGACCATGTCCTTAACATGCTCTGTTTAACCGAGACATGGGTAAAACCCAATGAGTGTTTTACTTAGATGAGGCAGCGCCTCCAGGGTATAGTTATAAGCACAAACCCTGCATCAGTGGTAAAGGGGGTGGCGTTGCAACCATTTATGAAAGATCTCTTTCAGTAACACAGAAGTCAGGATTTAAATTTTAATAATTCAAATTACTGTTCCTTAGAATTGCAGACGTGTCTACAAAATGTAAATCTTCGTCACGTATTCTGAATTTGCAGAATTTCTTTCAGACTTGGTTATTTCAAGCGAAAGCGCAATAACTGGGGGATTTTAACATTCATGGAAAGAGGCTATGGGAATCTATAAAAAGGCTCTTAGAGCTGCTAAATCTCTCATTGCTAATTGAAAATAGCCAAAACAATCCTAGATTTCCTATGATATGGTGTCCAAGTTGACATAGTTAGAGTACTGCTCAAACTGTACCAACAGTGTTTTCTAGTAAAAATGTCATTTTCTTAACCAAACTTTTTTTTTCAGACGGAATATTCTGAATGCTCAGATAACTACAGTGGCTGGCCTTGACACGGCAAGAACTACAGTTTTTCCACAGCCGCTTAACTACTTTTTTCAAAACACTAACCACATTCAAATCAGCCGATGCAGTCTACAGAACACTAACAAACTTGGCAGAACTCCCCATTTTCCCTGCAAAACCCTTTACGTAAATCAAAACACTACATAGCTATTGCAACGTTGCATAACTCACTCAAACAGTAACACACAGTCAACCAGGACACACGCAAACACTCAGACAAAATACTCACTCACTGCAGTAAAATCAGTACACACACAGAGGGCGCAACGAAGTACAAAAACACGTTTTCTGTGAAGGTAGTTTTATTGGGTGTGTATGAAAATGCAAAAAATCAATTCAACACATTTTGTCATGTGATATAAAAAAAGGCATGTGATTTACTCTGCATGATTTCCGTAGCATTGACTCTCTCTTCAGACTCCAGAAGTGCTCTGTAAATCTCATCAAGGAATACAATAAACTTGCCAGATTTATATGGCCTGTTGGGATGTATACAACAGGACTAGTCCCTGTTATACTAAGAGATGTACAGAGTTACAGTAAACGTATAGTGGACAACTCATATAGTGACTTTTTACCTGTACATACTGATCGCAGTTGATAAACTGACAATGAATGTTTTATGTTGTGTGGTCTACAATTACAGCAGCCTGTATTTCCTGTAAACGTAGTGTATTGTTCCCCAGCACCATCTGAACAATCTCTGCTTCATGGTCTGCAGTGAACAGCGTGCCACTCCTGCCAGCTGCAGGTCTTCTTTCGAGTCTATAAAGACAGATGTGTAATGTAGAATACTGCAGTAAATATACATCTGATAACTGCAAGAACAGTGGTCTATATTTGAATTACAGCAAGTGAATGTTACAGGACTATTTTCCCTCTTGAATGTTCAAATAATTGATACCAGACATGACCATGAACATTGGCTGTAATTTTATGGCTGACCTCTGTCTTTGACCTTGCTGTTTCCTCTTCCACGTCCAGGTCCTCGCCAGTCTTGTTTCATTATTTGTTAAAAATTACACCACAATTACACCACTACTTTTATACCGTGTTAGCAACTTTTGAGTGGTTGAGAGTTAGATTTGCAGCAAGTAGTGAAACCAATTGCAAGTTTGGCCCAATTTCAGTAGTGTTTTGGGATTGGGATTTAGCAGCTGCCGCTATTCTGAAGTTAATTGCTTAATCAGACACTCTGATGTGATTTTGGTGTTACCAAATGATCACTTCCTTTTAAAATATTTTAAAATATCAATATCTTACTGTGCCTGATTTTTAAAATATTTTTATAGCACTTTTAATCATTTTATTTCTATTTTATCTTTATCTTTAATTTTAACAAATTTTATCTTGTTTCTGTAAAGCACACTGAATGACCCATGTGCTCTAAATAAACTTGTCTTGCCGTGCCTGTGACTAGTGTTTTGCAAAAATCCTTTAGCGATGAAAAGTGATGTGCAAGCAATGATAACAGTTTCTGTTGTGCCGTTGTTCCGTTGTGCTGATTTGCTTATATTTATTTGGAAATGACAACTTGGACTAATGGCATGGTCAATGAAGTTAAGCACCTGAGAAATCTGTAATATAAAACATAAGACATGTTTAATGTACACTTTTAAAAATATTATTTTAGATGATATCTCTACCGATTAACTAACTGAATGCTAAATATGTGAAATTTTACATAATATCTTTTTATATTATTTTATAATAATGTTCTAAATATGCCATACAAATGACTGATTAAATATCCTTAACTGATTATGGACCTTCCTCTTCCTTTATTTAAAAATGTCTAGAGAATTTGACATTACCAGGTTAGAGTAAGTATGATACAGTGTTAGAAAATTTGTTTTCATAAAATTTTACTGTAGCATTTTCAAATAATCCCCTCCTAAACTTGGCATCTCAGTCTATTCTTTATGAGTGTGAATGAATTTTTTGAGCAAATTCTGTATGCCTCTCCTCTTTGACATCATCAGGTTACAGTAAGTATGAAAGAGTTTTGGAAAAAGAAAAATAATCTATCTACGAAAAGACTTAGATGGCATGTTTAGGGTGTGATTATTTTAAAATGCTACAGTAATATTTTACAGTAATAATTTTTCTAACAATGTATCTCTTACTCTATCCTGGTAATGCCAGATTATCTAGATGTTTTTAAATAAAAGAGAAGAGACCTTTAGATTTGGATACAAAAATGCAGTCGGGCAAAAAGACTTAGATGACATGATTAGGATGTGATTATTTAAAAATGCTACAGTAAATTTTCATGAAAATTATTTTTCCAACACTCTTTCATATTTACTCTAACCTGATGATGTCAAATTCTCTAGACACTTTGAAATGAAAGAGGAGGGGCATATAGAATTTCACACTCATAAAGAATGGACTGAGATGCTAAGTTTAGGAGGTGGTTATTTAAAAAATGCTACAGTAAAATTACATGAAAATACTTATTTTTAACACGGTATCATACTTGGTATATCCTGGTAATGTCAAATTCTCTAGACATGTTGAAATGAAAGAGAAGGGACCTTCTAAAATGGATACAAAATGCATTCAGACCCATCTACGAAAAGACTTAGATGGCATGTTTAGGATGTGATTAAAAATGCTACAGTAAACATCTTAGAACACACCACAACTCTGTGTCGTCGCCTGGCATTGTTATTACTGTTGCCATGGTTACCGTTGTCACTTGTGGTATGTAATGAATTTAAGTTACTTAAGGCGCGCACAATAGAACTAAACACAGTTGGAAGAAAACTGCGTTTTACCCATTTACACAGATCCACAGAATCCAGAGTTTTGAAAAACTTCACTTTAGAGGGCATTTTTAAAAATATCCGTTTGATGTGGCACAAAGTATACCCAAAGTATAAAAATGTGTTTATAAAAATATCTACATATATGTAAACAGACTCTTACAGTCAGTGTTGGGAAGGTTACTTTTAAAATGTATTCCGCTACAGATTACAGAATACATGCCCCAAAATGTAGTTTGTAACGTATTCCGTTAAGTTACTCAATGTGAGTAACGTATTCTGAATACTTTGGATTACTTAATATATTGTCATGCTTTTTACAACTACATGAATGTAGCAATCACATCCTGCAAATTCTTGTTTGTTTTTCTCTACCAACTGGCTGTTAAGCCCAAATCTCCTTGAATAGACAATATATTTACTGTAGGCAGAGGAGGAAAGACGAAATTTCCAAGTAAGAAATGCACACCTGTCGTGCCGACATCGGCACCCCTGCCGCGAGAAGCACCCCCGACGCGGGCGCGCGCATTTGATGACTTCCGCCTTTATACGAACTACCGTCCATAAACATTAACGTTCAATTCGTTTCCTACACTCTGTTAACGCACTCTGTAAACAATAACGTTTCATTAAAAAAAAAACAAAAAAAAAACAGTGAACAAAAACGGCGAAATGTATCGTATTTTTATAAAGCTTTGAAATAAATATTTTACGAGTATTATAAGTGCACAATCCACTAGCTATTTAATTCCACGCAAACTGCACACATTAAGGCCATGCTGTACTTACTGAAATCATGACTAAAATTCAAGTATCTATTCTGGTAGGAAGTAGCATTTTGTATTATACATAAACATATGTTATAGCAAGCAACACCTTTCACATGTTTAGGGTCATTAAAAATGTCACTGTTTGAGAAAACACTAAACTAAATCTAGAGAGGCCTATTATGAACAACACTCACTAATAAAATCATTTACTCACTAAAGTCACTTGAAGAAATAAAAATATGCCTGGATCTAAAATCTAAAATATGATAACCTAAAATAATATATCAGCACTAAACCACCTCAAACAAATTTAAAGGGAAGTTTTTGCAACAGATCACCTGCCAGGAAATGCACCCCCTTCTAACTCTGCACATGATGCTGTTACATTCATAATACTTGGACCAGTTACACATCATGGTCTGACAAGAATAACATCCAAAATTTGTTTGGACTGAACACCTAGAAAAGAAGTTACAGTGGGGTGCCTTTTATGGCTGAGCTCCCTGCCAGGAAATGCACCCCCTTCTAACTCTGCATGTGATGCCGTTACATTCAACATTCAACAATACAAACGTTATTGGTTACGTTACGTATTGTTTAAGTTTGTGTAAGGTTTTATATTTTTAAGAACATGAGTAACTTTGCCCTCATCTCATTGGTGTTAACAGAGTGTAGGAACGAATTGAACGTTAATGTTTATGGGCGGTAGTTGGTATAAAGGCGGAAGTCATCAAATGCGCGCGCCCGCGTCGGGGGTGCTTCTCGCGGCACTGCGTGTTATTACCAAAATTAGAGAGGGGATAGAGAGGGGATAGCCTAACATATTAAACAGGAAAAGACCGCCGTGTAATCCATTTATTTCAACAAAGTAACTGTATTCTAATTACCACATATTTAAACGGTAACTGTAACGGAATACAGTTACTCATATTTTGTATTCTAAATACGTAACGCCGGTACATGTATTCCGTTACTCCCCAACACTGCCTACAGTTGCCCCAAGTATATTGATAGCTGCTCCCTGATTCCAGGCGTTGTGTCTGGAGAAAACCAGGCACTGATCATCACCTGGCTATGACCTGGCTTCCCTACAGTGAAGCATGGAGGTGGCAGCATCATGCTGTGGGGATGTTTTTCAGCAGCAGGAACTGGGAGACTAGTCAGGGTCGAGGGGAAGATGAATGCAGCAACGTACAGAGACATCCTTGATGATAACCTGCTTCAGAGCGCTCTGGACCTCGGACTGGGGCGACGGTTCATCTTCCAACAGGACAACGACCCTATGTGATTATTTTCACGTTCTAACGTGATATTTAATATGTTCTAATGTGATGTTTTCACGTTATAACGTGATAGCCGTATTTTTTTTTTTTTTTATGACATGGCAGCAATACGCTTCCGTACTAAATATATACATGACATCGCTCTCCGGAAATGCGCACTCAAAGTTCGTTGGACTGATCGGGCAGGAACATAGCAGCTTTCTGAGTGCGGACAGTGCAGACAATTGCGGACAGTTTTATTACCGAGTTTACCTTTCTTTAAAACATATACAGTGCTATGCAAAAGTTTGGGCACCCCTGATAATTAGCTGTGTCTTCATAAGAGAAGATTACAGCAAGATGTGGTTTTTTTTCTAGAGATATATAGACAAGGGGATGTTTATCAGACCAAAATTCTCAATGTAGCATTACTGAGTTGTATGAAATAAAATAAAGTTTGAAAAATGTGCAAACGTTTGGGCACCCTCTCACTTGCATTACTTTGAAGACCTGCAGTCATTTAATACTGACAGTTTGCAGCACTAAATTGCTTTGATTAGCTCATTAGACCTTAAACTACAAAGACAGCTGCAACCAATCAAAAAAAAGGTTTAACATATATAAATTGCTAGTGGTACTTGTCCTTGGTTTCCTCTTAGAGAGTGGCAACATGGGAACTTTTGAAGAACTCTCTACTGACTTAAAAACTAAGATAATGCATTTTTATGAATAAGGAGAAGGGTACAAAAGATTATCACAAAGGTTTGGACTGTCTGTCTCAACAGTCAGAAATGTAGTTAGGAAATGGAAGGCCACAGGAACAGTCCTTGTGAAGAAAGATGTCGTAGGCCAAGAAAAATATCTCAAAGACAAAGGCAAAGTTGAAGTTACGCCGGGGTTGGATGTTTCAGCACGACACTGATCCAAAGCACCGCTCAAAATATACTAAGGAATTTATGAGAAGGCACAAGTACAATATTCTTGAATGGCCATCCCAGTCCCCAGACCTGAACATCATTGAAAATGTATGGATTGAGTTGAAGCAGGCCGTCCATTAGAGGTGTGAACCTTCACTGGTCTCACGATTCGATTCGATTATGATTATCACATCAGCAATTAGATTCAATTTGATATCTCGATGCATTGCGATGCATCGCAATACATACAATAAATTTTTCTCAGTTACTTCACATTGCACGTAGATTGGGCATGGATCACAGATTGGGCAGCTATAGCTGCTACTGAATTTTTATGCCACAGCCAGAAAATCACTAAGCAATGTCATTATGATACAACTGGTTTTGTCCCAGGGACCACCACTCAGACTAAGTGTTGGAGGGAGTATTTTTTGTATTACTTCTTAGATATTTGCATTAAATTCATTATTCATAAAGATCAAAGTCAAAGTAAACTTTGTCATCTCTGCTATATACTGTACAGATATGCAGAGAGACGAGACGACGTGGCTCCAGTTCACACAGTGCAACAAGAAACAGGGAAGAAAGAACAAATAGGGAATATAGAACAAAAAGTATATAAATAGAATACAAAATATACATTTTAAACTAGAAGTGGAGTATTTAATATAAACTTTAAATTGTACTAGAAATAGAAGTAGAAAGAGAGAATTTAGATGCAGTATTAACCTACAAAAGTGGAAATTGACTTTTACACTGTATGTGCAAGACGTTAGAAACAGTTTCAATATGAAATATAACTGCAAGCAGTGATTACGGGGGCCATGCAGTTTGCAGCTTTATCAGTTTTTTACGAATTGAAGTATATATATGTTGAGATTTGATAGCTTTCATCTATTTTCTACGTATTTACGGTTCAAAACTTATTCGGCTAACTTTAAAATAGTTTATTATGGTGCCAACAAGTGGGATATCGACTTTGAAGTGAAGCTTTGCAGCCATATAAAGAAATACATGAAAATGGGCTTAATAATTACTATAAGAGAGTGTCTAAAAACATATGTCTTTCTGAATTTGTTTCAAAGTACTGATTTGCATAATATAGCCATATGAATAGGTAAATGAAAAATGTGCTCAATAACTATTAAAGAAGAATATGGTGAGATTTAAATAATACGATTTCATATTATGAAAATTAGCGGTAGCTCACTCAGAGCTAGATTTCTATGATTTTCAGTGTGTGGCATTGCATTACTATACGAAGCCGAGCACATTTATTTAAAAAAATACAGCCAAATGAAAACCTAAATTAAAAATATATTAATAATTAAAGAAGAATGTCTTGGGATTCAAATAATACCAGTTACATGCAGATTGGATAAAAATCCAGGATCTAGTTGACTAGTTATGCCAATTAAAGAAAAATCCAATATGGGAAAAATAGATACGAGGGTTTATTAAGATTCGTCTTGACCTAAGAAATAAGATAATATATGATTTTTAAGAATCAGAGCTACGATTCCAAAGTTATTACGGAAAACGCATAATAGCTTATTAGCGCCACCAAGTGGTAGAGTGGTGCAATTATTATTTTTTTGCCTGAGAAGTACGTGATGTTTGAAATGTTGAAATATGGAAAAGTAAAGTAACTGTTTTCCTCAGTATTGGGTAGAGTCAAGGACCTACCTGCCAAATTTCAAAGCTGTTGCCCACCCAGAGCCGAATTTCTATGACACTCGGTGTATGGGTTTGCAGTCCTACGCCAAGCTGAGCCCATTTATTTGCATATTACAAAAAAATGAAGACCTAAATTAAAAATGTGCTGATAATAATTAAAGAAGAGTGTCTTGGGATTCAAATGATACCAGTTGCATGCAGATTGGACAAAAATCCAGGGACGAGTTCGAAAAAGATGGGATTTCATTTTATGCAAATCAAATACGGCAGAAATAGATGTGAGGGTCTAAAAAAATTCGTCTTAAACGAAAGAATAAGATGATATAAGATTTTTGAGAATCAGAGCTACGGTTCAACATTTATTCGACAAAATGCTTATTTTTTTGGAAAAATTTTTAGGGCATGGCCCCCTAAAAATTCTATATCCAGTCTATTAATAAAACAGTATCTCTTAAAACAGTCTGACTAACATTGAAGTTTGTGCAGATGTTATAACAGCAGTGGAGAACTAGAGTCTGTGCAATACTTTTCAGTTAGTTAGAAGGTACAGTTAGTTAGAAGGTAACCAGTGATATATACATTCAGTGTTCAAAATATGCCCAAATCAGTTGGAAATGTTTTGAAAAATAAAAAAGGAATAATTTTTATAAAGTGAGTTCAGTAGTAAAGGGGAAGCCATCGAACCTGACTGAACTGGAGGCATTTTGGAAGAATTGTCCAAAATACCACCAGCCAGAATTCAGGGACTTGTGAGTGGCTATAGGAGGCGTCTACAAACTGTTGTTTCAGCAAAAGGAGGCTCTACGAAATACTAATGCGATTATTCCTTTGGGGTGCCCAAATTTATGCACCTGCCTATTTTTGTTAAAGGGAACATTACATTGTTTCTGTTGGCCCAATAAAAAATATTTCACTACTGAATTGTTGCTGTTTCCATAAGTTATCAAATATGTTAAAATTAGTTGCTGCCCCTCAAGCTTAGCAAGTTATGAATTAAACAGTTATTTTTATCAGGGGTGCCCAAACTTTTGCATAGCACTGTAAAGGAAATTAATCATTCTCAGTTGTAATCTTGGTAAAGCTGTTGGGACTTTTAGAAGTTTAATCAAATTCAAATTCAACTTTGTCATCTCAGCTATGTACACGTACATAGAGAGACGAGATGACGTGGCTCCAGGTTCTACAGTTGGACAGATAAAGCACATGAGTTAGAGATATGTACAAGTAAAAATTAGTCACATAAGAGTAGCAAAGGCCATACAAAGGCTATAAAAAGTAGGAAAACTTTGCACTTAGACTAGAGGTAGTTACATGCATTATTCAGCTACAATTTTGGTTCTGAAATTTCTTTTTCCATTGGTTGTGCATCATATATCTGCTGCAGTTTAAATATGAGAATTGTAGATGGGCAATGTTCAGTAACGTCCAGGACTGTTACAAACTGGAGCCACGTTGTCTCGTCTCTGCATACTTTACAGTATATAGCAAAATGACGAAGTTTACTTTGACTTTGACGTTAAGTAAGATGAGCAAATTTCGTGACACCAGTTGAGTGGGTTGAGCGAAGAAACAATCAGGAGTATGTGCAAATAATGTTTCACAGAAAACAGATACTTAACCTTTAGTTAGGAATGCTAATCTAATTTATTAAATTCCAAACATTCACCTCTGTGCAAAATAGATTTCATTTTCAAGTACATGATTACTTTGAAATAACTGATTGATCTGATATTTACAGGCTGACACTCTTAATGACACGTCTTGCTTCAAAAATAAGTGAGATTATAGATCAGCCACATTTAAATTTGGTATGTATGTAGTAAATCAGGAGGTTTATTATGACATCCACATCGACAGTTCTTCATATACTCACTCTTGTGGAGTGTCTCATAAGCCTTCAATAAAAAATTAATGCAGCTGAGCAGTGGCCGAGGGCAGCCCAAATTAAAGGTATATGAAGATCTTTTGGCCCATCTGATTGACATGCCCTTATCAGTTTCATGTGTTGCACACCTGCTGAGAATCTACTATCTTTAGGCGCATGCGCGAACTTGGATTGTGAGTGAGTGATTATTTGTCATTGTGAATACAGCACAGCATACAGTGCACCACAACAAAATGTGACCTCTGCACCATCCGTGAAGGAGCAGTGGGCCGATAACAAGCGCCTGGGGAACAGTGCTTGGGGATGCTACCTTGCTCATGAGTACCTCAGTGGAAACTTTATCAGCCCTGGATTCAAACCTTCGATCTTCTGATCATGGGGCGAACCCCCTACCGTTACGCCACCAACTGCCCCTATCAACAAGATCTTCATACAGCATTTATCTAACACCGAACTTGACAATGCTGTACTATTAATAAAAAACAGACTACCAAAAGCAGGATATAGAATGGTAAAAGGTTGCTTGCAAGCAGATGGACACAGAGTTCAGTGGGAATGCATTATAGAGTCTATGCACACCTCTGGAATTTTGGAAAGAATGTTGCAGCTTGGTTGCATTTTCAGAAGGACATACTGTGTACAGCATCCTTTGTCCTTAGTACATGTGGACACAAATTACAAGATAATAAGATAACTTCTTTTTTTAAGTATCACTGTTTTAATTGAAAATGAATACATAAACTTACATAGAAAATTGACCTTTTGGGGGCAATAGATGGGTTCTCCAGAAAGGTGTGCGTCATTGTTTAGACAATTTGTGAAATATTTATCATTTTGGACATAATTTGAAAACTATTGTTTTTCTGTTGTGTGTACAGATCACACAACACATGGAGGCATCAACAAAGAACAGATTAAGCACAGCTCTTACATTTCTTCTGAAGGCAGTGGAAAACTTTAAAATATTTTTTTAATATTATATACAATTGTGTTCAAAATAATAGCAGTCTGACATCACAAACCTGATCAATCACTGTTGTTGGTAGAAATTATATTTCTACATGGCAAATAATGTACTAGTAGGTGTAATAGTAATTTAAAAAAAAAACAACAGACCCAACAGTCATGACATTTGTGTACATCTGATTCTGTGTAATCGAATCATTAATTTGGTCAAGAAGGCAAAGCAGCGTCTTTATCACCTTCGGAAGCTGAGAAAGTTTCGGGTTTCCCCTGCTGTTCTTAAAGCTTTCTACTCTGGTGCTGTGGAGAGCATCATTACCCAGAACATTTTGTCCTGGTACGGGAACAGCTGTGTTCAGGACCAGAAAGCCCTCCAGAGAGTGATCCGGGCAGCGGAGCGCTGCTGCACGTCACCTCTCCCTTCCCTGCAGGACACTTACTCCAAGAGATGTAAGACCAGGGCAATCAAGGTTTTAAAAGACTCAGCCCACCCAGGAAACAGGCTTTTTCATCTTCAGGCAGAAGGTTCCGCACCATCATGGCCAAAACAGAGAGACTCAGGAGGAGTTTCTATCCTCAGGCCATCCGTTTCCTTAACCAGGACATGCCTTTCTAGGTCTCAGTTCTTTATATGCTGCTAATACATACCTCGCTGTTACAATGACTTATACTGTACATGTCCATGCTATTACATGCTGCTATTACATACCTCATATCGTTGTTACGATAACTATACTGTAAATTTGTCCATGTTATTATATGCTGCTAATACATACCTCTTATAAAAAATAAGTGTTACGATAACTTATACTGGTTGCCACTTCAATGTACAATGCTGCAGCTGCACTTGGCACTTTAAAAAATCATCTCTTTGCACCTGTCCTGCCCTAGCACATTTACATTTAAAATTTTTACAATGTTACATTCTCAGGTTTGCACATTTAACTTTATTTAACTTTATGTTCCTTATGTTCCTTATTGTATAATGTATAGTTTATTTTTGTCCTGTTACCCCAGCCTCCATATTTAAGTTAGTATTTATGTTTGTAAGTTTGTATTGCGTCTCTATCTTCCTTGTCTATTGCACAGTTAAAGAGCGGATCAGGATACATTTCACTGCTTGTTGTACCTGTATAACTTGCACGTGACAAATAAAGAATCTTGAATCTTGAATCTTGAATCTCTTAATTGAAAGGGGTGTGTTCAAAATAATAGCAATGTGGAGTTCAATTAGTGAGGTCATTAGTTCTGTGAAAGACCAGGTGCCAATTAGGGACCTTATTTAAGGAATGAAGGCAGCAAATGTTGTACATGCTGGTTATAGTGCATTTCTCTCTAAAAGTCTGAGTAAAATGGGTCATTCCAGACATTGTTCTGAAGAACAGCGTACCTTGATTAAAAAGTTGGAGAGGGGAAAATATATAAAGAAGTGCAGAAAATGATAGGCTGCTCAGCTAAAATGATCGCAAATGCTATAAAATTGCAACCAAACCTAAAAGACATGGAAGAAAACAAAAAACTACCATTTGAATGGATCGATGCCAAAATGGCAAAGACTCAGCCAATGATCAGCTCCAGGAAGATCAAAGAAGGTCTAAAGATACTTCTAAGTACTGTTACAATTATAAGACGTCTATGTGAAGCCAAGCTATTGGCAAGACCCCCTGCAAAGTCCCATTGTTGAAAAAAAGACGTGCTGATGAAAGCAAGATTGTTCTTTTTGGATCTAGTGGCCACAGACAGTTTGTCAGACAACTCCCAAGCATTGAATTCAAGCCACAGTATGCTGTGAAGCGTGGTGGTGCAAGCATCATGATATGAGGATGTTTTTCATACTACAGTGTCTGCCCTTTTATCGCATACCAGTGATCATGGATAGTTTAAATACCTCAAAGTACTTGAAGAGGTCATGTTGCCTTATGCTGAAGAGGGAATGCCCTTGAAATGGGTGTTTCAACAAGACAATGACCCCACCACACTAGTAAAGGAGCAACATCTTGGTTTCAGACCAACAAGATTGACGTTATTGAGTGCCAGCCCAATCCCCGGACCTTAGAAAACTTATGGGGTGACATCAAAAATGCTGTCTGAGGCAAAACCAAGAAATGCACAAGAATTGTAGAATGTAGCTCAATCATCCTGTGCTGGAATATCTTTTCAGATGTGTCAGAAGTTGGTAGACTCTGTGCAAAACAGATGTGCAGCAGTTCTCAGAAACAGTTCTTATAAATGATTCAAAGGAAAGCAAAATCTTAAAACACTTTTCAGTTTATACAGTGAATGTTTGAGTTTGTAAAGAAGAATGCGGACACTGCTATTTTTTTAACGGCACTTTTCTTCACTTTCTGTAAATCTGGAATAACTGGGATTGGACCAAAGTATTATATAAAATAATACTTTATTGATCCGTTGAATCAGGTGTTAGAAAAGCAGATCAACATAGAAATTATACAACATAAAAATACTAGAATGTAATGAGAATAACAATAATGTTAAATATATAGCTACACAGACATATCACTCTGGTAGCAGTCTAAGAGCAGCGGGAACAGATGAGGTTACCATTTCTTTCATTTGCAGTTCTGGGGAGACAAAAGTTACAAAGTTATTAGTACTGAACAATTATTAACAGCTTGGGTTAAAATGCTATTCTAAATATGTTTCGGTTGAAGTACTGCAATCCACCCTCAGATGCGTGAACCTCAATGGTATCAATGCACCTCTGCACAGGACACTCAACAGTATAAAAATATATTACATGACTTGCATGGTTAATATAATTAATATAATAAACAGAAATTTCACCATCTCAGTTTGATATTCTGGGCACACTGGTGGCAGATTGTCCTGGATGTAGCTTTCCTAGTGATAAAAACACAAAACAGCATGAAATAAAGTTTTAAATACAGCAAACTATACTTATAGTCCGACAGCAAATATTTGACCAGCCAGTGTAAGTTGAAGTTCTTCATCTCCTTTGGGTGTCTTTGAACGCTGTTTATCATATAGAAAAAAGTTCACCAAAAGACTCTTATGTGGACGTGCATATGGTGCAAAACGCCTTTAGCCTCTTTGTAAAAAAAAAAAAAGTCCAGGAAAAGATCTGAAAATATAAATGTTTGATTACTCACTAATAACGCAATTCATTTTTTATCAATTCAGTTACCTATATCAGAACTGAGACAAGATCCATGCGTATGATAAAGCATAAGTTCTGCAGCACCGCAGCCAAGGGACAACATACCTAGCCATTTCTTGTTGCACTGGCCACCTTACTAATTGATTTTGAACTGTGTAAAGATCCCCCTTCTTACCTTTGTTGCTGTTCCTTTCTTCTTTTTCATCTTTTGTGTTTTTATTTTTGCAGTTTTCAGTGTCGCCTCAGGCTTGCTTGTTGGGGGGTTTAGGCCGGTTATATGTAAAGTGCTTTGTGACAATGACTGTTGTTAAGAGCGCTATATAAATAAATTTGAATTGAATTGAATTGGAAGTATTCTGTGGTACAGTTGTGTTGTATTTCCCTGTCTAACTGGCCTGATATCTCCTGGAGAACCGATAAAGTGCCTATAAACAAGGACTACAACGACAGTCACATATACAGTGCTATGCAAAAGTCTGGGCACCCCTGATTAAAATAACTGTATTAATTCATAACTTGCTAAGCTTGAGAGGCAGCAACTTAATTTTAACATATTTGATCACTTATGGAAACAGCAACAATTCAGTAGTGAAATATTTTTTATTGGGCCGAAAGAAACAATGTATTGCTCCCAAAAATAGGCAGGTGCATAAATTTGGGCACCCCAAAGGAATAATCGCATTAATATTTCGTAGAGCCTCCTTTTGCTGAAACAACAGCCTGTAGACGCCTCCTATAGCCACTCACAAGTCCCTGAATTCTGGCTGGTGGTATTTTGGACCATTCTTCCATACAAAATGCCTCCAGTTTAGTCAGGTTCAATGGCTTCTGGGCATGGACAGCCTGCTTCAACTCAATCCATACATTTTCAATGATGTTCAGGTCTGGGGACTGGGATGGCCATTCATTGTACTTGTGCCTCTGCATAAATTCCTTAGTAGATTTTGAGCGGTGCTTTGGATCATTGTTGTGCTGAAACATCCAACCCCGGTGTAACTTCAACTTTGTGACTGACTCTAGAACATTCTTTTCAAGAATCTGCTGATATTGGGTGGAATCCATGTGGCCCTCAACTTTAACAAGGTTTCCAATACCTGTGCTAGCCACACAGCCATGCATAGCGCCTCTGGTTATGACCAAATAACTCTATCTTAGTCTCATCTGTCTACAGTATTTTTTTCCAGAATATTTCTGGCTTGTCCAGATGCTCTTTTGCATACCTCATGCGGCTCTTCTTTTTGCGCATCACCCTTCCACTTAGCTTTTCCAGGTGCAAAGTGCTCTGCGGACTGTGGAACAATGTACAATGACACCATCAGCTGCCAGATGTTGTTGTAGCTCTCTGGACGTGGTCTGTGGTTTGTCTGTGACAATTCTAACCAGTCTTTGCCTGTGCCTTTGAGATATTTTTCTTGGCCTACAACATCTTTTCTTCACAAGGACTGTTCCTGTGGCCATCCATTTCCTAACTACATTTCTGACTGTTGAGACAGACAGTCCAAACCTTTGTGATAATCTTTTGTACCCTTCTCCTAATTCATAAAAATGCATTATCTTAGTTTTTACAGTTTTTCTCCGTTGGTTTGGCTCATTTCTTGAAACAGAAATGACATTCTCAAAATAACATGGACAAATACCAAACCACCTTGCAATTGTTCACAACAGAATGGCATTTCTCATTGATTTCATCAAATTGCAAATGTCTTAGTACATGTCTCAAGTGTCTCAGTGCATCTTTGCAAATGGTTATGTACAAGTAGCCTACAGTTAGCACAATGAGCCCACATTTAGCACATTTTCCAAATAAACAGATCTTGCTGATCTAAACTGATTAGTTGATTCTCAGTCTAATGGTTGTTCTCTCCAAAACATGTCAGCATGATTTCATTGTGTAAGTCATCATATGCACAATAGTCTGTTCAATTGTCAAAATTAGTCAAGAACATAATACCATGAACACCATATATGAATTTCTTGGAACATTTGATAAATTCATGACAGTAATTGACAGTCAGGTGAAATTAGAACTTGACTAGCGAAAGAGGAGTTTCCCACATCTCAGATGACCAACCAAGCAGTTTGTTTAGTTACCTAACAGGTACTGTCTATGGTTGTGAATGCCGCCAAACATGTATATATAGAACTTGGCCAGGGCCAGTACCATTTGCAGTATGAACATGGAGGTACCTCGCCAAGTAAATGAACAAGGGCAACTTCCTGCTCGAGAAAGAGGAGGAGTGAGGATGCGTGGTGGTGGAATAGGGGGAAGAGGCTGAGGAGCACGAAGACACCATGCTGTCCCGGATGAAATTCGGGCCACAATTATAGACCATGTTGTCAACCATCGCCTCACAATGGCAGAGGCAGGTCGCCGAATGCAGCCTAATGTGCCTCGCTCTACAGTCTCCTCCTTTATCCAAACCTTTCGCAGGGAAAACAGGTACGTACTCAGTCAATGATGGAATTATTGTATAGGATACAGTATACAGTACTGTGCATACTATAAAGCAAGTATACAGTACTGTGCATACTGTAAAGCAAGACATGTTCAAGGGTTGCAGACGTGGCCGTAACATCATTGGCCAGCGGGCCACAGTGGATGTCCCAGGCCAGCGAGGGGGCAATTTAACAATGTGTGCTGCCATATCTGAGAATGGTGTGGCCACAACATCCCCAGTTTAGGCCTGGTTTAAGCTCCTAATTTTCTTGGATCGTCTTTATACTGATCTGGTCCCAGAAAATGAGAGAGGTCTCGAAGGGCCTCACCTACCACACTATGTGATCGTGTGGGACAATGTGAATTTCCACCGTGGACCGCTCATCAGGGCCTGGTTCACTACAAGGATGCTCATGGAGCTACTACCACCATACTCTCCTCAATCCGATTGAGGAGTTTTTTTCCGCTTGGAGGTGGAGAGTGTATGAACATCGGGTTCAAAACCAGAGGTCCCTGCTCCATGCAATGGATGCTGCGTGCGAGGACATCACAGGGGATGGTTGAGACATTCGCGCCGTTTCTTCCCTCACTGCATTGCAAGGGAAAATATCTGCTGCGATGTGGACGAAAATCTATGGCCAAACAGAGAGCAGCGCGTGGATGGCCAGGAGGATGAGGATGGTGGCCAGGAGGGGGAGGGTGACGACAGAGACCAGTGAAAGTGTTACTGTAGTTGTGAAACTTTATTTACAGCACTGTAGGCTAGATATAATTTTTCTTGTTTTTTGTTTGTGTTTATATTTCATACATGTACAGAATACTGTATACATTTTCTTTTTATGTACTCTAATGTATGGACATTACTTTATGTGTGTGAATAAAAAATGGTTCCAATTTCCTTGGCAGTATGAGTGCAGTGTGTGTGATGTCAAACTTTGGAGGCTGCTCCTACTGTAAAATCAGTTTTATACATAATTGTATTCTGTTAGCTAGACCTCTGCTATAGTGACAAAACATCTAGGCATTTTGACTTGCAGTGCTTACACAATGCCAAAGAGACGATGCATTTTGGGGGCACTGACTATTTATATGAGAAAGGAATTTAGTTTTGACACATGGGTAAACTGTTTTGGTAGAGATATGAGCTTTTGCAGGTGAGCCATGGTGTTGTGCTGAACCATCAAGGTTATTTTGGCAAAAGCACTAAGTGAATGCAAATGAGCCAAAGCAGAACTGTAAGACTGTTTGGCCAAATGATCTTATAGTTTTAAGAATGTAATTTTTGTTTCAAGAAATGAGCTAAACCAACGGCGGAAAACTGTAAGTCAGTAAAGAGTTCTTCAAAGGTTCCCATGTTGCCACTCTCTAGATGAAACCAAGGACAAGTACCACTAGCAATTTACATACAGTTATGTTCAAAATAATACCAGTTCGACATCACTAACCTGATCAATCACTATTTTTGATAGAAATTATATTTCTACATGGCAAATAGTTTATTAGTAAGTGTAGTAAAGTATCAGAAAACCAACAGACCCAACAACTATGACATGAATGCTGTTGATTCTGTGTAATTGAATCATTAATTGAAAGGGGGCTCCTGGGCTCGTGTTCAAATTAATAGCAGTGTGGAGTTTAATTAGTGAAGTCATTCATTCTGTGAAAAAACAGGTGTCAATTACTGCCCTTATTTAAGGAAGGAAAGCAGCAAATATTGTGCATGCTGGATATAGTGCATTTCTCTCTGAAAATCAGAGTAAAATGGGTTGTTCAAGACATTGTTCAGAAGAACAGCGCGCTTTGATTAAAAAGTTGATTGGAGAGGGGAAAACATATAAAGAAGTGCAGAAAATGATGGGCTGCTCAGCTAAAATGATCTCAAATGCTTTAAAATGGCAACCAAAACCTGAAAGACGTGGAAGAAAAAGGAAAACTACCATTCGAATGGATCGAAGAATAGTCAAAATGGCCAATGATCAGCTCCAGGAAAATCAAAGAAGTTACCTGTGAGTACTGTTACCATTAGAAGACGCCTATGTGAAGCCAAGCTATCAGCAAGCAGCCCCCGCAAAGTCCCATTGTTGAAAAAACGACCTATGCTGGAAGAGGTTAAAATTTGCAAAAGAACACATTGACTGGCCTCAAGTGAAATGGCACAACCAAGATTGTTCTTTTTGGGTCTTGGGGCCACAGACAGTTTGTCAGACGACCCCCAAACACTGAGTTCGAGCCACAGTACACTGTGAAGAACGTGAAGCACGGTGGCAGAAGCATCATGATATGGGGATGTTTCTCATACTATGGTGTCAGGCCTATTTATTGCATACCAGGATCATGGATCAGTTTGAATACATAAAAATTCTTGAAGACGTCATGTTGCCTTATGCTGAAGAGGAAATGCCTTTGAAATGGGTGTTTCAACAAGACAACGACGCCAAACACACCAGTAAATGAGCAACATCTTGGCTCCAGACCAAGAAGATTGATGTTGTGGAGTGGTCAGCCCAATCCCTGGACCTTAATCCAATAGAGAGCTTGTGGGGTGATGTCAAAAATGCAGTTGAAATGCAGAAGAATTGTGGAATATTGTCCAATCATCCTGGGCTGGAATACCTGTTCATAGGTGCCAGAAGTTGGTTGACTCCATGCAACACAGATGTGCAGCAGTTCTCAGAAACAGTGGTTATACAACTAAATATTAGTTCAGGGAGTCAAAGAAAAGCAAAATCTTGAAAGATTTTTTCAGTTTATACAGTGAATGTTTGAGGTTGTAAAGAAGAATGCAGACACTGCTATTTTTTTGAACAGCCTGAAAGTCACATTCCTTTTTATTAACTTTCTGTAAAAGAATAACTAAATTATTTTTGCCTTATGTTTTGAATTGGGTGGAATGTGCAGTATTCCCACTGCATTTGTGTGTATGGAAATAAAAGCTATTTTAAGGATTTTGAGCTTTATTCAGTTTTTTTAAACATACTGCTATTATTCTGAACACAACTGTATGTTAAACCATTTTTATTGGTTGCAGCTGTCTTTGTAGTTTAAGGTCTAATGAGCTAATCAAAACAATTTAGTGCTGCAAACTGTCAGTATTAAATGACTGCAGGTCTTCAAAGTAATGCAAGTGAGAGGGTGCCCAAACTTTTGCACATCCCATTTTTCAAACTATTTTATTTCATACAACTAAATAGTGCTACATTGAGAATTTTGGTCTGATAAACATCACCTTGTCTATATATCCCTAAAAAAACACATCTTGCTGTAATCTTCTCTTATGAAGACAGAGCTAATTATCATGCAACCTCGAAGGGGTGCCCAAACTTTTGCATAGCACTGTAGCGTCAGTGTCAACGTCATCACATTTTGTATCGTCTTAGGACAATGTATAGTGAACGCCATCTGATTTCGCTGTGAATCTGTAGTGCTGTCATCTTCGTCAGCCATCATAGCACCAAGCAATTAAACACACATTAGACGCACAGTTGAGCATTAGATGCACAGTTTGTGGAATCGATGTATCTTCTCATCGTTGCACGAAGCTGTGACCCCGTTACTTATTTTTGATGGTGGTGTGACAGTTTTCAATTCATATTCATAATGAAGAAACCACAACTGTAGAATTGCAATTCTTATTTAGTTTTAACTGTAAAAGTTGTAACTTTTGTATTTGTATTCTGACAGACAAAATACACACTACATATTTAATGTATGATATGACATACAACTTAACAAAATAGCCATTTAAGTATGTAAAAGTGAGTAATTTTGTCAATGTGAACACACCACAGCACAGCACAGCACACTGTGATGTGACCTCTGCATTTGACCGTGGAGGAGCAGTGGGTAGCTAGCGGGAGCAGCGCCCGGGGAGCAGTGCTTGGGGACAGTACCTTGCTCATGAGTATCTCAGTTCTAACTTTACCCGCCCTGGATTCGAACCTGCAACACTCAGAAGTAACACTCTACACCACCAACTGCCCATTTACGCACGACTATAGATGAATATGCACCCATGTTCATTTGTACACATCTTTTTAACAGCTTCCTTACCCCATACACATGACATTTTGAGGGCTGGAGATTTCAAAACCTAAAAGAATGTACGTTCAAACTCAACAGATTTTATAGAATAAATGTATACATCATGAGTTGATTACATTTTTTAAAGTAAACGATGGAACTCGGACACAAAAATATGCGTCATGTCATTGACCCATGTGTATAAGAGGACAATTACACATTTTATCACCAATCAATACTTAACATTAAGCTGTTGTGCACTGAAATTTAAGGTTTGTTTCTTGGGGTAATAATATGGTTGAAAACAATCATTTGGTTTAAACAAATTAGGCAAATATGGCAAACTGATGCAGAATATAATGCTAAGGATGAAATAGTTTTATTGGAAATATCAGACTTGACATCTTGTTTAATTAGCAGTTTGATTTGAGATAACTGTGGAAGTATAGATTGTTATTAGTTTCAAGTTCGGAAATATTACTAATTAGAAATAGTAGACATTTATAGACAACCTAGGACTCTTTTTATAAACAGTGATGTGCAATCAACACTACAAAAAGGTATACAGATTTTTGATTACAAGTTCACATCTTTGTAAAAATATTTACAGAATATATATTATGACCAAAAGTATGTAGGTCATCATACCTAAAAAAGCTTTTTGGCCATACAATTTCAGATATCATAGCAATGGGCTGCAGCCTCCACTCTCCTGGGAAAGGCTTTCCTTGGGATTTTCATTCCTAACAGCTTTGGTGAGACAGTGATGTTGGATAAGAACGTCTCACAGTTAGTATTCCACATCACTGGTATGATGGGGGTCAGAGCTCTATCAAGGCCAAATGAGTTCCTCACACCACACGACCAAGATATATTTTTAATAGGGGTGCAATTCATATTGTTTTATCACAATATTGATTCAATGTCTGATAAGATACAATTTCCATTTTGATTCAATTCTGATTTAGCACAATCCCTTCAACTGTATAGCAAGTCACAAAAAGCAAATATCATTTGACATTTATATTCCTGACCTCAACCAGATATTAAAATGAAAATTCTCTTTTAACAAAATAGACCTCCAACTAAGGATAAAGTGTTATGACAATATGTACGATGTCTGATCAATATTTTCATTTTGGATCAACTCAGTCACAGAATCAATAAAGATAGAGTAAGTGCATGATGTAGATCATTACAACTCTAGTCTTTATCAACCTGATGTTGTACAATGGAAAACAATCATGATAGAAGAGAAAAGGTTACTCTCTATTTCCACAAAATTAGAAAAGCATTGTTCAAATTGTTCAAATCTTTCTGTAGCAAAAATGTTATTGGACGCTGGAGTACTTTGAACTTCATGGCTTCAAGCGGCCAGGAAATAATCTCAATCAAAACAGGAAAACATGAAAAAAGTCTATGTTGTAGAGAAATTTCCCCAGGCCAAGAGAACAATGTGTGAACAAAGCCCTGAAAATCCACAGTGAATATTAGGCCTTAGGAAAAAAATTGTGCCCAAAATTCTAACTACTATATATTATCACTGTTCTACATGGCAAACTGAAGGATTCTTATTTACTATACTCACGTAGCTTTACTGAGCCTGAATTGTTTTCTAGCACATCGAAAAGGCTCACACCTCAAAGTTCAACTGCTCAAAAGAATCTTTGAAGGAATTCATGCAAGCAGAATGAAGTTCAGTCCGTTTCGGCTGTTGAACAACATTTAATGTTCAACAGTGTCTCTCACAGATTATTATTCTTAACAGATGACTGTGTCAAGCACAGCTCAAAAATCAAAAGCCCATTTTGCTTAGGCAAGGTAATAGATACTGGGCTCATAATCCCAAAGTGCAATGTATGTGCCTGCAACACTTCCATACTAATCACTGTAGCGTACACATCTCTGTACTATGCTGGTCGTGATGCTCTACTGGTCTGTCTCCATGCCTTACATCTGTCTCTCCATTTCCCTGCTTATTTGGTGAGAGGAGTCCTTGCCTGATCTCCATTAAAAGGTCTTTGCATTCACTGGGTGGAAGGTTGCCCAAGTAGTACTGAGGGGCTAATTCCAGCAACCTGTTCAGAAACACATGCAAAAGTCCAAATGAATCTCACACATCAAAAAATAATCAAAGATAATCAAAAAATAAAAAGTCAAAATTAATATAATGTGTAACACTAAATGTACATTTTATGAATTTAGCAAATGCTAATATGTGACAGTTTCTGCAAAAATGTAGTATTAATGTAGAGTGCCTTGCTCAAGGAAAAGTGGTGTAATGCTTGAATTAGGTTACAGTCTTGTACACAAATCTTTTAGTACATAACTAAAATTCTACTGCTTGGTGACCATTAACACCAGTCCAGCCACATTTACTTTCCAACAGAGCAGGACATATGAAAGCAATGTTTAAAAAAACTATGAATGGACTCACATGTGAGGGTGGATCTCTGAGACAGTACGGATGCAATTGTCATGGGAGACAGTGAAGTCATGATATAAGACCCAACAGGGTGGGCTGGGCCGTGGCCAGCGGCACATGTATGAGGAGAAGGAGTGCAGATGAGCTACGTGCCGGTGGGTCAGAAGCAAGTAGTTCCCTGAACCATCTACATCATGGGCAACCTGATTAAAATGATGGAATATTAGTTATTTTAGACTAAAACAGAAATGCCTGTGTATTAATTAACTTTTTACATGTTTACACTGACATTTCTTGGCCAGTAGAAGGTAGTTTACAAGATGACCTTAAGAAAGAATCCTGAGATGAGAGCCCGTTTTATATTTGTGGTGTTGTCCTGGCAGCCAAAGGCAGGCGGTGAAACTGGTAATTCAATTCGCTGCATCACCTCCAGCAACTCTGCCCTGATTTTTACAGCTAACTGCAGCGCTGAGGCATTCAGAAAGTTTGTGGAGCACCAAGCTTCATCCTCATTATCTACAGAAAGTGAACAAAGACAAACACTTGTTGATACCAGTTGTTAATACCAATTTACATGAGAATTTACAAGATGGCATAAAAATTTAACATGTACTACTGAGGGCAAACATTACTGCTACTGCAACTATTTAGAATACATGTACTGTATGAAGAACATTTGAATTTAGCAGCTGTGTTTTGTAATATGTTTATCTACAATCTGTTCTACTGTTGATTTTTGCAGCACTCACGTTGGAGAAAGGCATTGTAGATTTTGATGAGGGTGAAATGATCTCCTTCTGGATGCATCAGGGAGCGTCTGTGAACTTCTGTTGCCTCCTCTCTGTGTGATGAAGGTGCCAAAAAGCAAGGAGGTGCTTTGAAAAAAGAAAGCATACGTTCAACAAATTTTGCTGGGAAGTATCAAAACAAAGAATTAAATCAAAATCAAAAAGCAATACTGATCTGCCCTTTGGAAAATAACAACAATTATAATCATTAATAGTAAGCCTTACTTATGTCATACTGCAATAAAAAATTAACTAGCACGATGAAAAAAATAATACAAATGAAGAAAAAATATTAAGTAAAAAATGACCAAGTAGCTGTTTTAAAGGTAGCCTGTCCATGTCATGTATAAAATGGAAGCCTGTCCCAAATTTTTCCAAAAGGCTGCTTGAGCATGTGTTTGTATAAGTAGAGATCCTGTTCACCCGTAAGCATGGCAGCAATGGTAAGCAGCTCACTAACACAGTCAAATTCACAGGATGCAATAAGGGCCTTGGCCAGCGGGGGTTCCAGTGGAAGTTCAGACATTATGATGCCCACTTCAGACAAATTTCCATCATCATCCAGAGCAGCCAGGTAATCCAGATCTTCCAAGGCCTGCATCAGTGCCTCTGGAGCTACACAAACAGAAATAAGTACTATAAAAATGTACATATTTCACTTATTACTACAGAAGTTTTGAAGCGAAATCCAAAATCCTACTCAGGTGCAACAATTCCAGGTATGTTATATATGATTACATAAACAACAGATCATTGCAGTATTCTGAAAAATAGAACAGAATGGTTTAAACATTTGGTTATTCCTTAAGGCCAATATGTATAAATTATTATTATTATCAAAGGGCTTCAGTGTTTGTTTTTTGACCCTCAGAGTTCACAGATGAGGTTTTTACTGTAAATATTCTAAAGCTAGGAAATAATTTCTAATTAAAGAGTGCATATCTGATCTTTGATTAAAATGAGTGGCAGACATATCTAGGACTGTGTCACGTGACAATACTTTTTAAGGGGACAGTACACAAAAACACTTTTAAAAAGGTATTAATAGATTTTTACCAATAACTTATATAACTAAAATTGTCCAGATCAGAGAAGTTCAACCAGAGGTTCTGAATGTCAATTTTGATACAAGCTAGCTCAAAACAATGCATATACAAAGGTTTGTGATAAGCAAAAAAGTGTAGTGCATCTACCTGGTCGATCAAGAAACTTGCACTGCCCCATATCAGCTATGTCCAGCCTTTTGAGAAGTAGAACCAGGTGACTGAGGTTGGCCTCAGCAACTCCAGGACATCGAGCTTCAGGCATCTCCTCTTCATACAGTGACTTGTTATACAGACGGAAACACGCTCCTACAAAATAAAAGTGTTAACTCACTGATTCTTTAGGGAGAATGAACTCAGTAGTGTGGGGGATTTGCAGATAGGAAGAGTTCAAAACTATCGGACAGGAATGGCAACAAATACTAAATGTACACATCTGATATTTTATCTAACTTGTGTGCAAATAAAACATGAACTCAGACTCAGTTTTTTCTATGACTTTACAACAGTGTTGTACTTTACATGCCTAACCTGGCAGCTTGCTGTTCACTCTCTTAGTTCGCGTGTCTGCCTGGTGTTTGCTGATTGGTCGAAGCACTTGTGAGTGCGCTCTTATTTGCGGACTGTACACCTAGAGTTGTACACCATGGAAAGAGAAGAGTGGTAAGCATTTTGTAATTTTTGTAAGGTACATTAATTGAATATTACAAATTAGGGCTGGGAGATATTAAAAATCTCATTAAAGTGATTTTACGCATATACTTCCATCTCCAGTTAATGTCTCTGAAATCGCTTAAGCACTCACTTCTCTCTCTCTTCCCTCCGTTACTGGTACAAAACGTGCATACGCTAGGAGTTTTCTGGAGGGGCAGGGAGTGAGCGGTCGACTTTGAGACGACAAAGACGCACTCAAAAATGAATTACATGTTGTCTGTTTAACATTAATGTGAGGATTTGTACTCGATGTTCACAATATAGTTATTTACTACATTGCACATGGAACAAGTCACGATACAGTCATGGCCGAAATGATCTGCACCCCTAGAATTTTTCCAGAAAATGCACCATTTCTCCCAGAAGACTATTGCAATTACAAATGTTTTGGTATACACATGTTTATTTCCTTTATGTGCATTGGACCAACAGAAAAAAAGCCAAATTTGACATTTCAACATTTTGACAAAATGATTGGCACCCTCAACTTAATATTTGGTTGGACACCCTTTATAAAAAAATAACAAACAAATCGCTTCCTATAACCATCAACAAGCTTGTTACACCACTCAAATGGAATTTTCAACCACTCTTCTCTTGCAATCTGCTCAAGGTCTCTCAGATTTGAAAGGTGCCTTCTCCCAACAGCAATTCTGAGATCTCTCCATAAGTGTTCAATCGGATTTAGATCCGGACTCATTGCTGGCCACTTCAGAACCCTCCAGCGCTTTGTATTCAACCATTTCTGGGTGCTTTTAGAGGTATGTTTGGGGTTGTCGTCCTGCTGGAACACCAATGACCTCTGACGCAGACACAGCTTTCTGACACTGGGCCCTACATTGCGCCCCAAAATCTTTTGGTAGTCTTCAGATTTCATGGCACCCAGTGCCAGAGGCAGCAAAACATCCCCAAAACATCACTGAACCTCCACCATGTTTGACTGTAGGTACTGTGTTCTTTTCATTGTAGGCCTCATTCTGTTTTCTGTAAACAGCAGAATGATGTGCTTTCAAAAAGCTCTACCTTGGTCTCATCTGTCTACAAGATGTTCTCCCAGAAGGATTTTGGCTTCCTCAAGTACATTTTGGCAAACTCCAGTCTGGATTTTTATGCTTCTGTGTCAGCAGTGGGTGGGGTCCTCCTGGGTCTCCTGCCATAGCGTTTCATTTCAATCAGATGTCGACAGATAGTTCGAGCTGACACTGAGTCTGCAGAACAGCTTGAATTTGTTTAGAAGTTGATTGGCGCTGTTTATTCACCTTTCAGACTATTCTGCATTGTATGAATGTCTTTTTTATCAATTTTAATAAAACGATTTACCACAATTTTGAAAAGGTGCCAATAATTTTGTCCGGCCCAGTTTTTGAGTTTTTTGTGATATGTCAAACTTTTTTAATGTTGATCCAATGCACATAAAGGAAATAAACATGTGTATACCAAAACATTTGTAATTGCAATAGTCTTCTGGGAGAAATGGTGCGTTTTCTGGAAAAATTCCAGGGGTGCAGATCATTTCGGCCATGACTGTATATTGAGTATACAGTATTCGATATATCACCCACCCCTACATCAAATCTCTGTTTTATTTAAAATGGTAAAAGACAAATTATCATTGAAAAATGCTGAAGTTCCTTTAACATATTAATTCCAAAAAAAAAATGACCCTGCCTGTGATAACACAGCTTTTTAAGTCATTTTTTGATTTTCTGTTTCATGTTATTTTATATAATATAAGGAATATTTAGTGAAAACTTTACATTGATATCTTTAATATTGACTGAGTAAGGCCACATCAAAGATTAGGCAAATTACGGGCTCAGAAAAACGTTTTAAAAATTTTAATTTAAAAACACGTATTTTCAACAGTGATGCACTGTCAAACCGTAATTATCCTGGCTAAGTGTCATAAACCAAACTAAAGCTTACATTCTCCCATTTCCAGTGACACATGCCACGTTTATGGGAAAATTCTGATACTTTTATAAAATTGGTCTATTTATGACATGCATGGCGATAACACTGAAATGAATGGTCACATGATTTTTCTTTAACAGCGCAGCAGAGCTCTGCCCACATACACACACACGCTTTTTTTTAGAGGTAGCAAGCATAAAATCCATAGAATAGGCTGATTAGCTTAACAAAACGCTCATCCATCGAAAGCAATGCGCTGATTCTGACGTGTACACAGTGTCATAAAGCAATCCATACAGAAAGTGGCACCCGGCTAAAGTCGCAAGTTTTTTGCCGCCTCTTGATCTGATGTGATTGTAGCGGGTCGCATTGAAATTAAGGTCTGTATGCACTTTCTAAAGTTAAAAAGTTCCTAAAATGAAATAACAGCCAAATCAGCAGTTGTTTTTGCACAGAAAGTAATCCTAAAGACATTCGAAAAGCAATGTTTACGAAGCCAACTTCCAGTATTTTTCAGCGAAAAATGGAAACGTAGTGTCAACAAAATCACAAATTTCACTATTCATCATGTTAGAAATTAAATTTCAATCATTGTATCGTTATATCCATCATTTTCTGCAACACGCTCATATTGCCTATTTTTGACATTTTTCTCACTATGGCTACTTTGACGCTCTTTATCTCATAATTAGATCTGGGGACATTAGCTGGGTTTTCACAGGCAGGGTCACAAATGTGATGGAATTAGTTCTCTCAATCAACGTGTGCATATATTTTCCGTGCAAAGCAACTCACTGTCTTGAGCTGGAATCCTGTGTCAATGACATAGCGAATATTGGGCAGAGAGAAGGAGGTCTCTCCCAGAGCATCACTGAGGATGACCCTGCGTCTTAAACCAGACCCCTCATGATTATGTGTCTCATCATCCTCTTTTCTTGACTCCGGATAACTTTCAGTCTCTTCAACATCATACACATGCTGCGTGGCTGTGCCAAGACTGGAGTGGAGCGGGAGTACACGCAGTGTCCCTAGCTGGACGCTCAAAGCCACACATTCCTTGTCTAAGAGAGCCAAACAGTCATCAATTTCCTGAAAGCAGAGAATGACAAAAGAGAAAAGAAAAGGTGACTTAGCAATGTTGTGTTTATTTGATTATGTTCCTTACATTCTCTGTGATTTCCTCACAACAAGCAAAACCAGTTCAAGTTGGTTCGGCCTACTTCTGGTATTTATAATTGACAGATCATTTCAAATGTTGTTTACAAGTATTAACCCTTTTATGCATGAACTGTAAGCCACTGAGTCAAACCATACTCAAGTGACTTCATGCATACAAGGTTTGAATACCAGAAATATTAGAAAACTAGCAAAGACTAATATTTTACAACTAGATACTAACGCATTCTCCATTTAACACATGCAATTAAGTAATCTAATAGTGTGATTAACCCATTCCAATGAAGATTCTAGTTATTGTTCTTAGAGAGACCCAGAACAAAAAATGGAGTGAGGGACAGAAAAACTATTTTAAAAAAGCATGGATGTCATTTTAATTTCCCTGATTTTAATTTATTGAGACTCAGATATGCAGCAAGACTGAGAAGCCAAAATAAACAATAAAGCAAAACACAGCCTTGATTCACTTACATATGCACTTACTCAGGACAGAAGAATTAGGAAGTAAAACGATTAAACCATGGGTGCTATATAAATACCTGAGAACTGGGGAGAAAAGCTAGTATGTCTCCTTCCTCTCCACGCCGGTGTAGGTCAAGCACCATCTGGCATGTGGCAGCTGCTTGGTCCCGGCCAGTGGGCTCTCTGTATAATGTCTCCTTGTTGGGCATCTCCACTAGCACAGGAACGGTGAGGTGGTGCACTCCCTCCCCCAGAAAGCTAGCAATAGTTTCAGCAACAATGGGTGTTGCAATCACCAACACCCGCAATTCACGTCGCTGACGGCAAACATCACGTAGTAGGCCAAGGAGAACGTCAGTTGCGACAGTGCGCTCCTGAGCCTCATCCACCACCAGCACACCATACTGCCGCAGCAATGGGTCTGACATCATCTCTTCTAGGAGCAGTGAATCAGTCAAAAACCTGGGGACATCCATTTTAGAGGAATTGGACAGTTAAGAAAAGAACTGAGCTCAACTTTATATTTATTAGAAAAAAAAGATATATATATATATATCTGGATGAATTCTTACATATATATATATATATATACACACATATATATATACACATATATATTATATATATATATATATATATATATATATATACATATATATATATATATATATATATATATATATATATATATATATATATATATATATATATACACACACACACACACACACACACACATATATATACATAGTGCTGCTTGAAAGTTTGTGAACCCTTGAGCAGTTTTTGATTCATCATCAGTTTTTATATATCAAATGTCAGGTTTACGTTCTCCAATTCCTGTTTTGGAGAAACTGCATCCAGCACACTACGTGAAACATGGAATCAGAATATGTGCAAAAGTAAGCGAACCACAGCTGCACTGGTAAAGTCACGTAGGTAATAGACTCGGGTGAAACATATGTGGGTGCTCAAGTAATCAATTAAGCAGACCAATCAAATGAGACATTGTAAGGAAAGGTTTTGAGCAACACTGATTAAAAGAGAGAGGAAACCAACCAAACCACTGTTGTCAACAAGGCCGGCAGAAAGGAGAAATATGGGGACATCAGGAAAAAGGTGCTGACAGCCCATCAGTCTGGGGAAAGCTATAAGACCATCTCCAAAAGATTCCAACTCCATCCATCCACTAAAACAAATCATTTACAAATGGAGGCCACTCGGCATCCCTGCAACTCTGCAAAGAAGTGGACAGCCATCAAAACTTTCACCAAGAAGCACCAGAAAAAAAATAATTCAGGAAAAGGCCAATCCACATCACCTCATCTCGAATAAATGTGCACGCATCTACATGAAGCCTCTTCTCTCAAGAAAGAACAAAGTTGCCCATTCAAACTTTGCCAGAAAGCACTTAGCCAAACCAGATGCCTTCTTGAAGTCCATTCTCTTGACAGATGAGTCTAAAATTTAATTATCTGGCCATAATCACTGGCACCATGTCTGGAGAAAAGTCAACACATATCAATAAAAGAACCTCCTCCCAGCAGTGAAGGCTGGTAGTGGAAATGTAAAAGTCTGGGCCTGCTTTTCTGCCTCTAGATGACTCCATATTACCCAGAGAACCATGAATTTTTGACCAGAATCTCGTGCCATCAGTGAGGGAGTTGAAGCTGGGATGGAAATGGATTATGCAACAAGACAACGATCCAAAGCATTCCAGCAAAACTACCAAGGAATGGCTTAAGAGGAAGAAGATTTGCACTCCGGATTGGCCTAGTAAAAGCCCTGACCTCAATCCCATAGAAATGCTGTGGCAAGATCTGAAGTGGGCAGTACATGATGTTGCAGATGCAGATGCAAGGAGGAGTACGCAAAAATACTCAAAACAGGTGTGGGACACTGATTTGTGGTTACAGAAGACGTTAGGTTGAAGTAATGGCTGCAAAAGGAGGTGCCACATGCTACTGACTAAAAGGGTTCAGATACTTTTGCACATGACAAATTTTCTGTTTTTTTCAGAGATAAATTACGTTTGTTAAATAAATAATGAAAATATCTCTTTTTGTCTTGTCTTTTTGTAAAGCACTGCTTTACAAATTGGGATTTAAATGTTCATTTCATAAGTTTTATTTTTAAACTTTTAGAAAACAATGAGCCATGTCATCCCGTCTCTCTATATACTTGTGAAGTACATGGCAAAGATTACAATAAATTTTACTTTGACTTTTGACACTGACCATGTCTGGGGGGTGTACAAACTTTCAAGCAGCACTGTATATATACTGTATGAGGTGGATCATCTTTTTATGATCCACCTCATGAAATATACACTTGTTTAATTCAAAGAACATAACTTTTTACTAGGAATGCATCGATCCAACTTTTTCAGTTCCGATACTGATGCCAATACCTGTTTTTTTTACAGTCCTTAACCTAAGTGAATTCCCTAAGTGAATTTGGGGCATTTGTCTATTCCTTTGTTTTTAAGCTTATTACAGTGTTTGTGTAGAAGTTAGCCATACATGCCTTATGTTGTTGAGTTTAAGACATAAAGACTGTCTGTTTTATTGGATTGCAGAGTTTTTATTATGTAAAGATATTCTATGGCTTAGTACTATGAAGAAAAATAATGTTAGTGCCAGGCGGAAACACTTCTTTATCCATTTGGAATCCATCTGGATACAGAATAAAATTATTTGGTAACAAATAATGCATCTTTCTATATTTATTCTGAACTCTCTAACACTATAGAATGTAAAAATGTTTTTCGGATTGACTCATATTGGCCTATACCTCATTATGAATGCATTTTTGACATTATGGCGTTCCACATGAAAGTCGTTTGGCATGACGGCGTTCCACACGATAACGCGGCAAACTCACGTCTGGGAATAAACAATGAAAACATCAAGCAAATGGCTGTATTGTGAATAGAACGCTTTTGTCTGTAATAAAGTGGAATTTTTCACTGAACTGAAACTAAATGCCGGACTTCCCTGTAAGAGATGCACATGCTAACAAACACAACGAGGAACACAGAGATTGCAAGCGAGAGCTGGTAGTGTTAGAGAAATTAAACGGTATAATGCATATAACTGAAATTTACAGATAGGCTCCATGCCACCTATACCCAGTCCAGCTATTTGAGTCATTATCGGACTGTTGTCCGATCCACATATCGGATTGGTGCCTCCCTACTTTTTACTGCACTAAAATGTTTTAGGATAGCGACAACAGGCAGTGATTTATTTTGTATATATAAATTGTGGGCCAATTGATGAGCTGTATTCTCTGACACTGCCCCAGGAACAAGAGCATAAAAGTTACAATAGCTGGAAACTTTCCATTGGAATTAACTGGAATTTATGGGAATGAACTGTAAATGTTTGATGTTGATGGTCAGAAACATGAAATATAGTTGGTAAAAATATATTGTAGCATAATTTTGGGTAAAACAATTAGATTTGATGCAAATACAGTCGAGTATCTATGCTATTCCTCAATCTCAGACACATTTGTCATATTATAACTCTCTACCTCTTGCATATCGAGAGTAAAATGTCAATTACCACTTGTAGGTAATACTGTATCCAGCATCCTAACAATTCTACCTCTATTTCTATTTCTAGTTTCAAATTATATTTAAAAAAGTGCATGTCTAGTTTAAAATGTATATTTCTAATGTATATATTGTATTTATTTATATTTTGTAATGCATATAATGTATTTATTGTTTATTCCATGTGCCTTATTTGTGCCACTGCCTTATTTGTTCTCTGTTCTGTTGTTCTCTGCACTGAAAAACACCTGGAGCCACGTCGTCTCGTCTCTCTATGTATCTGTAAAGTATATAGCAGAGATGACAAAGTTTACTTTGACTTTGACATAGCACACTACTTACTGCAGGGCTATTGAGGCCACACTCCCTACATGCACTGTGCATTCCTTCATCACATGCACAATGATTTCTAGAATTCTGAACTATTAAAGCTACTTTTTGAAGCAGCACAGATACAGGCACACATTTGAGCCCAGGGACTACATTAAGTCAAGTTAGTTTTGATGATATTATGAAGTAGATAATATTTGATTTATCATGGCTCCAGATGGCGACCAAAATGGTCGCCAATGCGACTAGATTTTTTAGATTTGCGACTAGTTTTTTTTCATTCCAGTCGCCAGTGGCAACCGTCTCTCTTAATCCAAAGAAAAATGTTTTAAAAAATTCAAAAAGCAAGAAACGGCTTTTAATTATGTGCGAATATTCTCAGCCAGCATCTGCCTTTCCTACTACACTACCAGGTGATTAAAGCAAAACTGGAGCGAGGCATCGTCTGACCCACCCACTCGGTTTCAAATGTCTTTTGGCTACCTGCAACCTGTTGCAGAGAAGGATCTAAAATACAGAGATTAAAGTTCTCCGTCACTACGACGGATTTCCATCCATTGGACTCTAGTTGTGACAGATTTCCTTCAGTCGAAGACATATTTGAAATAAATGCAGAAATAAATGCAGATCCGATGAAAATTTAAATGTGGGGTGGTGGGCTTTACACATCGCAAACTCACTGTCTACAACATGATGTTTATCAGTAAGCAAGGTATAGAAATTCTGGATAGCCCACTTCGATAGCCTTCTTATTAGAATGTTGATTATGCAGGCTTGCTGATCAGCTGTGTAACATGCACAGTTAGTTTGAGAGCCCACGGCTTTCACGTGGAACACCACAGTCCAGTCAAATATTCCCTTTGTGGGAAATGATGTTCTCTCCCAGAAAGCCCAAAAGCAGCTAAATAAAAAAGGGCATATTTAGGTTGGTATATGAGTCGGTTCTTTAATTATCCCAATTTTTTTTAGTTAATTCTCATATTTCCAAAATAAACTAAAGTTCCCATGGAAAGTTTCTGAAAATTTACTAGGAATTTTCCTCCCCTTTGCAACCCTGGCTCTGGCTTACCGTAGCAGTGTGTCCGGTGTGCAGCCTTCATCATGCGGGACTCTATAGCCCACCTCCAGACCTAGGCTTAGATCCATCTCATCAGCCACACGGATGGCCAAGCTACTGGCAGCTGATGCATAAGGCTGACAGCAACACACTAACCCCTGAGTAAACTGATGAGACAGTGCATACTCCACACACCACTGAGGCACCTACACACATAAAAAAACAAAAACAAACATACATACATACTAATATTCTTAATTAAGACATTGGTACACTGGCTTTTACTGTTGTTTAAGTGCTCACAAATAAAAGTGTAATTCGGCTGTTTAACACAGCCACAAACCTTTACTGCACACACTACACCTAGCTTCTAACCTGCAGCTACAGGCAATCACCCTGTTTATTAGACACACTCAAATTGGTAATAGATTAGTGGAGCAAATTTTTGCAAAATGTCCCTTACCATAAAGGTACCACTGAGGTGCAAGGTACCACTCCCAAGCATAGTTTCTTGTCTTTGGTTGGTTGAGGAGAGGGACGGTACAACTGAATAAGGAATGATGACTGGCTAAGCAAGAGTTCAATTTCATGGTAAGCTAATCAGATGCATGGTTGGGTGGGCGTTCACACACAAACACACACACAGTTGCACACACAAATGATAAAGAGACACATGCAGCGATTGCAAGACTAGAGGATTTAAAGGCAGCGTTTTAAAACTGGATGTACAGACATTACTTTTCCCTTCACCAAGATAACAGGGGGAAATGTACATTATGCCCAGGAACAAAGTGTTTTCTCCATGCTGGTTGTAAACCATTCAAATCTCATGAAGCACCTCTCATCGTCACATGCTTCTATTTAATTCTTTGACAACATTAAATGTAATGCAACAGTTACTTTCCCTGGTTACTAGTTACTTTTACAATGCTGTAACTCAGTTACTAACTCCATTACTGCACTGATCTTTATTAATGCCTTTCTGTACCGACAATAAAGATCACACAGTAAAAAACACCCAGTCACAAAGGAATCACAAATAGCCCACAATCATGTTAAAGTAACATTAGACAGGAGACCGGGAGAAAAATGTAGCTAACTTTTTTGCATATATTGCAAAATGAGAAATTGAAATAGGCGTACAATTTCATTAGTGATGCCTGTATTCTTTATTAATACATAGTTTTATTTTATATTCTGTGTTTATGAACACAATGTTGTATCTGATCTGTTTAATGTTGCTGATTTGGAGATTGTACTGGAATTTCAGCAGCGAAAGACAAAAAGTGATGAGCAAATTTTTAGACAAATTGTTAGGGGGCCATGCAATGGAACACTGCGTGGAAGGCTATTGGAATCGTGCTGATTTTTATTTATTAGGGGGCCATGCAGTGGAACACTGCGTGGAACCCTATTGGAATCGTGCTGATTTTTTTTTTCTGCCTTAAAACGCATTGTGGAGAAAAAACTGTAAGACCTACAGCTTTGAAATTTGGCAGGTAGGTCTGGTACCCCACCCACTACTCAGGGAAAAAAATTGCAGCAAAATAAGCTATTTTGTGTTTTTCCAAAAAAAAAATTGCATTTTGCCTAATAACTTTTGATAATCTTATTCTTTGGGTTAAGATGAATTTTTTAGACCCTCGCATCTATTTCTGCCATATTTGATTTTTCGCTAATTTGCATAAAATGAAAACCCATCTTTTTCGAACGAGTCCCTGGATTTTTGTCCAATCTGCATGCAACTGCTATCATTTGAATCCCAAGACACTCTTCTTTAATTATTATCGAGCACATTTTTAATTTAGGTCTTCATATTTCTGTAATATGCAAATAAATGTGGTCGGCTTGGCATAGGACTGCAACACCACACACCGAGTATCATAGAAATCCAGCTCTGGGTGGGCTACAGCTTTGAAATTTGGCAGGTAGGTCTGGGACCCCACCCTCTACTCAGGCAAAAAAAGTTGCGCCACTCTGCCCAAATCCCAACAGTCCAAACCTCACCCACTACTCAGGCAAAAAAAAATTGCACCACTCTGCCAGTTGGTGGCGCTAACAAGCTATTTTGCGTTTTGCCTAATAAATTTTGAACCGTAGCTCTGATTCTCAAAAATCGTATACCATCTTACTCCTTGGGTCAAGACGAATCTTTATAGACCCTCGCATCTATTTCCGCCATATTGGATTTCTCGCTAATTTGCATAATATGCAAAAGCATCTCTTGCGAACTAGTCCCTGGATTTTTATCCAATCTGCATGCAACTGGTATCATTTGAATACCAAGACATTCTTCTTTAATTATTATCAAGCACATTTTTAATTTAGGTCTTCATTTGGCTGTAATATGCAAATAAATGTGGTGGGCTTGGCATAGGACTGCAATGCCACACGCTGTCATAGAAATCCGGCTCTGGGTGGGCTACAGCTTTGAAATTTGGCAGGTAGGTCTGGTATCCCTCCCACTGCTCAGGCAAAAGATTGCCCCTCTCTGCCAGTTGCTGGCGCTATAATAAGCTATTTTGCATTTTGCCTAATAAGTTTTGAACCGTAGCACCCTAGATTAAAGGATGAAATGTGTCATTTTTCAACGTCTGTCCACTTCGATTCGTCAAAAACTGATAAAGCTGCAACTGCATGGCCCCCGTAATCACTGCTTGCAGTTATATTTTTAAAATATGTTTGATCATTTCTATAACATTGTAAGTATATGTGCTTTTATAATGAGTCAGTTGTTACGTACTTGTTTGCATGTCAAACAAACAAATAATGATTCAATAATTTACCTACAATTTCAAATGGTACCAAGACATAAGCAGTTAGAATGTAGAACAATAAAGTGAAATGACATAGGAAAAAGAATTAAAGATGCAAATTGAAGTTTGTGACTTGGTAGTGAAGCCTCTTTTTGTTATGACAGCTTCAGTAAGTTTATAAAGAAACTAACCTTTAACAGTGTTCAATAATTGGGTAATAATTTCATATAATTTCATGTAAATTATAAAGCCCTGTTATGATATCACAGATGTCATAAGTGTCCTCTAAGCGCCCCCAGTGGTCAAAACGCTGTTTCTTTTGCTATAACGCCAACTATAAGCCGATCATTACGATTTTCAGTGTATGCTGAGATGCATACTAGAGGTCGACCGATATGGATTTTTCTATAGCCAATGCTGATGTTTAGAAGTCACTGTCAGCCGATGGTCGATATATGTTGCAGATAATTGGACTTTTCCCCCTCTATTTGCATAATAAAATGTCACCCTAATAATATCAACAGATACACAAAATTTATTGAACACTTACTTGAACCATCTCTTTAATGTTCATTTTGTGCACTGCACTTATACTGCACTATAATGTCTTAAAATCGATAGTACTTTAAAAGTTTTCAACTGAACTGTTGTGTCGAAAGAATGCTTTGGGCACCGTCACCACCGAATGCTGTTATAATTACCCTGACATGACACACGCGCTATTCATGTGTAAAGACTGTATGACGTTTTACGGTTTAAAAAAAGACATATATTCTGACAGTGTTTGTGCTAAAAAAGAAAACTATCAGAGATCGGTAATATTCTACAAGTCTTCAACAGAACTGCAATGCATTCTTATGCAAAGCCTTCACTGTCAATGCTGAACTTCAAAGGATTTGTACAGAAAATAGATGGTCCACATTAACATAAATAGTGCTTGTGTCATGTCAGGATAACAGCACACACGCTTTCTAGTGGCAGCATATATTTTCTGGGTTCACAACTGTCAGAATGTATGTATTTATTGTATCAAATATAACTGCTTAAATATGATAAACACTGACACATGGACGCATCCCTGTTTCTTTCTACAGTAAAATATTTGGACTGCATACAGTCTTTACACATAAATAGCGTGTCAAGTCAGCGTAATTATAACAGTATTCAGCACTGACCACGAACAAACCTTTTTTTTTTGTCCAACAGTTCAGTTGAACACTTGTAGAATATCGCCGATCTCAGACTTCGCCAGAGTGGCCGCGATTCATTTGCAAAACAAATGGTGATAGAGACTATGAAATGGGGGCGGGCAGTCTGTGTGTGGCAACAAGGGGCGGGGCTGTCTTGCATCTTATAAAAATTTTCACAGGATTCAGGAATTCTAGCAGATTGAAGGCTTGCTGACATTACGCCAGTTCCCCATGTTTATATAGGCTATTCGCCCTTTCTTTAAAGCAAGTTAAAAGCTAAAGATCAGAATTTAAGCCTGTCTTCTGAAAGTTCTGGCTGAGGTCCTTCACACACAGTCACACTCACACGTGCTCCACAGTGACAATAACACGGGGTTGCATGCGACTATAAAGCAGCGTATTATACTCGGAAAAAATGCCAAAATATTGGCCTGATATATTGGTTGATCTCTAATGCACACCATTTCTACATATCCTGAAATTTCAGCTTTCTGGGACTTATGGTTCAAGCTGCACAATCTATTTTATAGGAGAGAAAAAAACAACAAAGATTTGTTTAAATATGTACTGTATAACCAGATATAAAATTAAGAACAATGATTTTCTGAAATATACAACTTGCAGCATATAAGGACAGTTTCCTTTAACTAAAAGTATAATAAAATTAAAGATTTTATTATTATCTAAAATTATCTAAAATGAACAGTCTTGCAGTACCTCTGGGGAGTTCACCTAAGTACTTTAAAAGCAGTTCTTGAAGGAAAGTGGCCTTAGAATAGAATGGATTTATTTAATTTTGTGATGGTCCCTAACACTGCAGCACTGAAACGACCAGGAACTCAGAGATCGCTAGAAACAGTATAATCACATGATTTGCTAAAAATTTGGGGTTGTAGTGTCTTGTCTTCCTTGTTCTGCTCAGTATCCTATCAATTTGTTCGAAATTTTATGTTCATTAAAAAAAGTGTTTTCTATGAAGAAGAAGAAAAATTCAATTACAAGAGTAGTCCATAAGCACCTCGTGCTTGGACCCCTAATAATAAAGAAGAAACAGAACATTTACAAGAGGGATCCATATGCACTGTTATACCTGCACAGAAATATTTTGAGTACTGAAATGTACTCATATTATCAAATGTTTTACTCTCTCTATATATATATAGAGAGAGAGAGAGTAAAATGAAAATGGAAAAGAAGGAATATTTCTCATTGTAAACAAATAACTGCACATGGTGCACCACAAAATAATGTGGCTTCTGCATATGACCCATTTGTGTAGGAGCAGTAGACAGCGTCTGGGAGAGTGCATGGGGATGGTACTTTGCAATATCACTGAGGTCTACAGTACATATTCATTAAGCTAGAGTACATGCTGAGAATGCCTTAAGTATTTATGTAAGTGTAGGTTCATACTTGAGTGCTCTTGCCTGTGCCACTTTCTCCACTCAACACCAACATGCTGCAATTTTCCATGTGCTCCAGAAGACTGTACTTCAGGCTCCACACAGGCAGCCTCCGTCGCTCCTCCAGCATGGAGTAGTACCGTGAGGAGAAGGGTAAGCCATCATAAGGGTTCACTTCCAGATCAGCAAGGTTATCCTCACATTTATCCCCCTCCTCTTCCAGGTCACCGGAAAGCAGCGAAGACACCGAAATGTCATCTAGGGGCTGAAGGCCAGCATCAGCCTTCTGAACCACTGAGGAGGATGACATTGCGGCACACAACCAAACAAGGGAGCCTGGATTACCTATGGAGTCCCACAAAAAATGTAATATGAGCTTCTTATTAAATTTTTAAGAGACCCAAAAATGCATTTTAACTTGTGTAGATTGTGTAGAATGTGTCCTACCCTCTTTTTGCTGTTTTGTCTATGTACCCCTAATGTACCTACTACTATATATCAAATAGGGCTTTGTCCTTCCCTATAAATAGTACACTAGACAGAGACTACAAACACTGAATTGAATAGGGAGCCTAACCTTATTCCCATAAGGCATCTCTCATGAGCAACTGCCACACTCTGCTATCCCACATATTTAAAGAATGCCCACATTTAAACATCATACCATGGCTCTGCCATCCTGAGTGGTTTTAAGTTCTGCAGTTGGAAAATATATAAATAAAACATTGATGTTATCGTTGTGGTTTCACTAATGCCATCTGTAGTCCACAGCCACACCTAAACACGTTAAGCTTAGCTTTCCTTTCAACACATATGACAGTAGTATAGGGGGAAGGGCTGGTCATGGCATAAAGGAGGTAAACGCGACGTTCATAACAATTCAAGAACAATATTACAGCAGTAACGTGACGCGAGAATTAGGTTTATCGTCGTCGAATGCCGTACTATTGTATTATATAAATAATAGCATTTGTTTTGAATGTTAAACGATCTACATGCAAAGTATAACATGCGATACAAATAAACGTAATCAGTTAAACTTATTTAAATAGTCTTTACAATCCAAGTAAAGATCATATGTCCAAAATTCAAACATTACGTCTAACAGCGTGTGCTGTTCCTAGAAAACGCGTCTGCGTTCACAGTCTGAATATTGACCCATATTGTCTACGTGTCAGCTGACGGTCGTAAACAATACTGCGGTTAGCAGTAAGGACGTAAACGTAGAAGAATATTTTAAAATACAAAAACCTTATGAGGTAACAGAAAACAACACTAAAAAAGAGTCTCTTTACCTGCAGCATAGATAGATTTTTTCAAACCTAACAAGGCGCGACCCGGCGGCTCTTATCGCGTTGTTATGCCAGTGTCCTAAAGTAAAATTATACCACAATAACAGTGGAACTATGCGCTAGCTAACAGACGCTATAAATATCGAGACACATTTTAAACGGCAATGGTATTGAACTAGCCAGACCTATAGTCTTGTTTTATGTTTTCTTGTTTGTTGTTGTTGCTCATCAGTCATTGCGACCTACCAAATCTCCGCCATCTTTGCTCGTCTCACCGTTTGCAGGTGGAGGTGGAGCCGCTGCTTAAGCCAGCGTTCAGAAGTCAAGTTAACAATGCTGCATACATAGGGCAATTGCTCTAACGCTATTGGTTATGTCCAAATAGCATAAAATAAATGGTAATTTGATTTATGCCGCTGTACTCGTATTGCTGTCATAACTTTTCTTTGATAGTGAGTAGCTGCAGATCACAATGAGGCACCACAATTATAGCAGCCAGTGCTAATATACATTGCTGCTATATTTCTTCCAAAAAAATAGTACTACAGGTATCTTTGCTCATTTCGAAGATAATAAAAAAACATTTTGACTTATAACTTATCTTTAGTTATTAATTAGTGAATATATAGTTATTAATTAGCAAGAATTAAATAAATACTAGTGATTTCGTATGGGATGTGAATAGGAATTGGTTTTTGTCCTGAAGCTAAGCCACGCTGAATAAAATTTTGTAGACTTTTTTCTTTCTTTGAGAACTGTAAATATGACCAGAATGTCAAGGTCATCAAAATAGATAGAAATATTACACTACATGTCACGATTGCTGATATTTTTATGAGTGTCAGAAGTGTGCATACTAAGAAAATACTTATTGTGCACATGGTTTCACGTGTTGTAAAAGAGCTGAGTCAATCTCTGAATTGTTCTATCAATTTATAACAGCCTTGACAATGTAAGAATGTAATATAATGAGGGTGGAGTTATGAAAACTAATATTCAAGAACTATTAATTAACATTTAATAAACCCACGTACGGGACAATGGTAGGGTTGGGAAATTTAATTGTGAAATGTTTAACACTGATAAATCTCAAAGGGAAGGCAACAGTGATGCCCAAGCTGAAAAGAATAGTAGTGTGAGAGGCCAAGAGGGATCCTAAGATCACCACAAAGGCCATCCTGATGAATCTCTACAATTCAGGTAACAATTAATCTAAAGGCTGGTTTCCATATGCACCACCCAAGGAGGACTCCACTTCTCCAGGACAAAAACAGAAAAGCTTGACTAACATTTGCAAAAGCTCACCTGGACAAAGACGAAAACTTTTGGTGATTAATACCATGGTCAGTGGTCAGACCAAAATGGAATTGTTAGGATGTGGCTTTTGTTTGATGAAAGAAAGGAGAATCAATCAACCCCCAAAATACCATCCCTATAGTCAAGCGTGGTGGTGGTGGCAATGTAATGCCTTGGAGTTGCCAGCCATTTTCTTTTAATTTTCTATTTAATATATTTAAAATAAAATCTCGATAAAGCATAGAAGATTCACAAAAAGAGATTCATACAACTAAATACTTAATCAAATCTTCAAGACATCAAGCAGCATATTTTATGGAGCGTTTGATAACATTTAAAGACATAATAAAGGTGTGTGCATAGGACAGATCTTTGCTGAAATTCATGAACTTCATTTAGCCATTGTTGATTTGTAGAACATTTCTCCATTTTGTCGTGCAGAGCCTACAGCCTCAATATACTCTCTCAGAATTGCTTCCCAGTCTTCTCCCAATTTCAGGTCTTTATAGCGAGTCTCCTGTGTCTCCAGTTTCCTCAATGCTTCTGGAATGTCAAGGGTTAGGCCTGCCTTCTGCACTGCCTCCAAAAATTTGGCTGGGGAGGCAGTGGCAATGAAACATCTGGATAAAAAGCATTAACAAGTTTTAATAGATGTTTGGCATGCAACTTGCACTGCATGTGATTCACTGAATTACAATGCCATTGCTTTTCAATCACCTGGAACCAGCTGGGACTTTTTCAGACCCTAAAAACAGAATTACCAATTTAATATTGAACTTATTTTACCTTAATGCGCCTAAGTGGATCTTAGCAAGCGGCTCCAGCAACGACTCGGGATTTGAAAGCGCCTCTCGGAATTTTTTTTTATACGTTCACCTTTTTTTATGTTCTTTGAGTATTAAATCAGAGACTCCATCTTCTGGAACCAGCTGGACCTCTTTCAGACAATATGGCCTTGAGCCGAATCCAAATTTAACATTGAACTCATTTTAGCTTAATGTTGCTGAGTGGATCTTAGCAAGCGGCCCCAGCAAAAACTTGGGATTCGAAAATGACCTTCTGACTATTTTCATATATTCACTTCGTTAAAAATGATTAATTAACAATTAATCTTAAACAAATGTTTGCATGTCTATGAAGTGTTCATGCACTTCGGTTGCCCAGAGGTGGATGGGGTCCCCTTCTGAGTCTTGGTTCCTCCCAAGGTTTCTTCCTACTAGAGGGAGTTTTTCCTTGCCACTGTCGCCTCAGGCTTGCTTAATATTTGGGATGGTTATACGTAAAATGCTTTGTGACAATGATTGTTAAGAGCGCTACATAAATAAAATTGAATTGAATTGAATAGTGTATTTGTTCTGTAACAAATAAATATTGGTATGTAAATATATACATCTGGGTATGTGTATATCCTCTGACCTATTTTCTCCCTGGCGGACAGGGCAGTGGTAGTGATGCCAGACTGCAACAGCTGTATGTGGACACACCAAGTAATGATTCTCCTTCCAACACTTAACCATGGTCTCCATTATACCTTCATCAGACACAGAGCCTGCACGCAGCGCTGAGCACAACTACAGACAGACGGATATGATTATTGTTCTATAATTTGCACTTAATTTTTTTTTTGAAAAATAGAATGATATTCATACACATGCTTGGAATTAACTACTGTGTCATACATAGGACAAACTATGCAATTAAAATATGTTTTACTCTAAATATCAAAAGAGATATTACAGGATTGCTAAACATTCAAACTACAGTGGTTAAGAGGAATGTATAGGGACACCTCTTTATGAAGTGCGTCAGGCAGCGTTAAGCTGTGAGTTTTCTGAAACTGTTCCATCATCCTCTTTATGATTGTCCCATCTTTTCCCGATAACAGCCAAAAAATACGCTCCATGTTATAAGGATCCTAAACAAATAGAGAAATGTATTTAGAATGCATGTTTTAAAAATACAAAATATTTCTGAAATTGCATGACCCACTGGCACCTGAATATCAATGGCTGGAGCCAAAGTTTGCTTCACATTGTCTGCCATGGAAAAGTCTCCTCTCTGAACTGTGCGGTGCACTATGTCATTTGAATTCACCATGGCAACAAGTTGCAGAGGAACGCCCATCTGTTTCATTATGTATCCAGCTAAAGCAAGCAGCAAATAACCAATACACACACACACAAACACACCAAAAAGTGTAACTTTTTGCTCATGAATTCTTAAAAAGTGGGAATATCTGACAGGCCTGTACCTGTTATATTGCCTGCCCCTCCTGTGGGCACCACCACCTCCAGACCTGGCAGGTGGTCACCTTCTGTTTCTTGTATACCACTCAGTTGCAGATAAGCATACAGAAAGTGAGCCAGTTGGACCAGAATCCGTGACCAGTTCACAGAGTTTAGACTCATCAGGCCATATTGTTTTACCAGGTCCTGGTCCATAAAGAGCCTCCTCAAATGTACATCAATGTCATCTGAACTTCCATAAGCTTTAAAAATATAACAAATACATTCTGCACTGGGATTGTCACAGTTTGTGTATGTCTGTGTACTCACTAAATGTATGTGATATAAATGACTGACAGTGATACAGTTATAGTATAAAAATATTATTTAGTTCTGGTTATCATACTATTTACCTGCAAATACATGAACATTGTCCTCCATGTGGGTGGTCATCTGTTTCTCCTGCACTTTGGTGATTCGGCCATGGGGGAAGACTACCATGATATCAAGCCCATGTAGGTCACACACACTGCTAATAGCTGAGCCTCCTGTGTCCCCAGATGTTCCTGAGATAAAAGGATAATAATCCTTTTAATAATAAAAGAAAGTAATTTTACAAAAGTAATGCAATTAGCATTATTCCTTTAAGGATTTGTTATGACTAAAAATGAATGACAGACTACTCATGATAGTCATTTATTAGAGATTTCCATACCAACAAGGATGGTAGCTCTAACGTTTTTCTTGTGCAGAAAGTACTCCATGAAGCGTGTGGTACACATCATTGCCAAGTCTTTAAAAGCCAGTGTTTCTCCATGAAACATTTCCAGGATGGAGAGGGAGCCCTTAAGTCTGACGATCCTCACTGCGTCTGGCACAGAGAACTTAGACAAGGCACTGGCTATAAGAACTGAAACAAGAATGCTAGTTGCTAATAACGTTTTGACATCTATATTTTTGGTACCACAGAGGATTTATTTTAGTGGATAGAAAATTAAGGGGTATTATAAAAATATGGGAAGAGCAATAGAAAATGATAGTAGAATCTTTGATTACCTTCCAAATCATGTCTAGGGATTTGTTGATCAGGGATAAAAAGAGCACACACTTTACACACTAGCTGCTTATAAGACATAGAGCTCCAGGATCTGAGAATGGCAGGAGATAAAGATGGAATTGTCTCAGGCATGAACATGCCTCCATCTGGGGCATAGCCTGAGAAGAGAACATCCCGAAACTCCCAGCCATGGACACCTCCGCGGGTGCTGCAGTACAGCATCTCCTGTGTTTATGAGATTTGTTCTAAAATTACATTTATAACTAGAACCAGAAAATTGGTTCCCTAACAAAAAATAAATGCAACTATAAGTATGTATCTAAATAAACTACAGCAATATTACAGTAAAGTCACCTAAAAGTGTAAAATTAAAAATATTGTTCAAAAACCTTTTCTTTTATAAAATATTTTTGTGCACACAATACACATACAAACATACATACCTGAGTTTGAAATTTTAAGTTGTTGTTCGCTGCAATAAGTCAACACCATGCAGGCCTCCACACTAACAAACAAATGGTAGACATCAAATGCACATTTAAATGATTAAATAATCGCATCTGCACTGTAATAACAGAGGCAATACAAAAATACCTAAAACGTATAAAATAAGAGAATAAAGAGCCGAGGAGCACAGTTAATGTAACACCGTCTAGCTAACCCACCGTCTAGGGTAGTGTTGGGTCGTTCGCGAACGATTCGTTCAAAAGAACGAATCTTTTAAGGAAACGTACTGAACTGAATCACTTCCTCAAGTGATTCGTTCGTTTCTCAGTTCAGTTGAGCTGTCAGCAGCGCAGCTGCCGCAGCACGCAGTATAATAAGCAATTTTGTCATCACCTTTTGTTGTTTACAGTGTAGTTACCCACTACCTGAGAAAATGCATGACTGTCTGTGACAATTTGCGAGGGAACGGTGCATGTTCAGTGTGAATCCTTCACTGAATGTACTGTGGGGTATCACTCACTGAGCCCAATTTGCCGGGTAGACCAGTTAAATAGCATACCATAGGACAGGACACTTAAAACATCATGATTTATGAACTGAATTTAAACCTGAACCGTTAAGCCGTGTATCAGTTCAGGAAGTCGGAGTTGCAGGCTCCTCCCGCCAAGCACTGAATGATTCGGTGATTCGGTGAACGAATCTTTTGAACGAATCTTTTTAGTGAACTGATTCTAGTGATTCAGTACATCTAAAAGAACTGCCGTACCCATCACTAGTCTAGGGTAAAGTCCAACAGGCACACTAGTATCACCCTATGGATTTATACGGAGGACACGTTTAGTTCCTTTTTAAACGCATCGTAGCAAAGTCCACCTGCAATACAGCACATATCCGATAGGGACAATAGTGAGTGAGTTGACAATAAATCTAAGTGAATGGATATACATATATTTCATTTCAATGTCATACACTTGTAGTTTTGGAAATAATTCCCTGATTTAACTATATTTAAGCAGTCCTGCAGTAAAATAAGTTAAGAGTAAGTCACTACCATTGCAGCTACTGTCGAGTGTCAAAAATACTTGATAAAGTTCAGTTCATTTTGGACTCATTCTTGAGCAGGGGTTGGCAACTATGGTCCCGTAGGTCCGGTGTCCTGGAGGTTTTCCGTCCTATCTGATGGTTATCAACCTAAGACCAGGTGTGAATGTTCTGAAAGTCAGTTGGACGGAAAACCTCCAGGACACCGGCACTCCAGGACCGGAGTTGCCTACCACGTTCTAGAGCGCCCTCTGTTGGTAGTTTCAAAATCGGTAGACTTATGAGTGCCCCTTCTTTGTTAGACCTTCTTTGGCAAAGTTACGCCGTATGGCAGTTAGGGATGGGCGATACCACAATTTTTGAATGCGATACGATACCGATACTTTTTGTTAATTTTTTTACGATACCGATACCGATACCGATACCACTTATTATTTTAAATGTTAATGTGATTTTTCAAAATAATATTAATAAAAAAAAGATAATTACATGTAAAGACAAAATTACATACACATACTGGCCATTAATAACAAATTTATTAGAAAAGCAAATTTGACAAATAAGTCAAAATGTTTAAACAACCTTCTTACAAAAATATTGATTAAACATTATATACTGTAAATGTAAGATAGTTACAATAAAATCTGCTGAAACTTCCTTAGTCGCTTCCTCAAAGGGCCTGAGAGCTTCAATGGCTTGGCTGATACAGGACCATTCTTCATCATTCAAGCACAAGGTGTTTCTCCCAAGAAGACAAAGTGCTGTTATAACAGCTTGTCTTTTTGCTCACTGAGTCTCCAGACATATATATATATATATATATATATATATATATATATATATATATATATATATATGTATATATATATATATACCCAAAATAAAACGTATATCTCAAAGCAACCACAATGTCTATTTTATGCTTTTTGCTGTAACTGTAAAGGTAATATTTCAGAGATTGCTGTGGAATGTTGGGATGACCATACATGTTACTGTTTCCAGAATACTTAAAGATGGAACACAGCAGAACATAAATAAAAATCAAGTCGCTTAAAAAAAATACATATTCAGAGTGATTATTCTTTGCAATGAGCTTTGGTAGCCCAAAACCTCAAAACAATCTATAGTCCAACACTTTCATCAATAACTGCACCAACAGCATTGCTAAAAAAGTAAAAAGGGAGATATTAGGAGAGATATTAGTAGGGGTACATCTAGGCGGACCCTCTAAATTATACATTTGGGCACCTTGGGTACATTTTAGCACCATATGTGCCATTTGGAGATTTCTCAGACCAAGCTATAAAAACTTTTTGACTTCTGTGTTACTTGAGGTATTCATTCCATCTATTTAATAGCTGTTTTGGGATTGTTTTGGAAAAAAAATAAAAACATACAAAATAAAATTGCCAAAACTGGAACATTCACTCAGAATCATATGGATCTTATAAAAAAGTAATAATAAACATTTGTAATAACATCAGCAGCAGCAGCAGCAGCAACAACAACAACATTACTGGTCCATCCTGCCACAACTGAAAACTGTTCTTTTGCAAGTGATGCACAGTGCGACCTGGCACCAATAAATAGTTTACAACAGATTATAAACCTTTTCAGAAAATGGGAATCTTATAATCTGGATCACTATTTTCTCTGAATCCCATTCAGTGGACAAGAGATCGCCTTCTTAAGATTTATCTCCACAAGCAAGACAAACAGTGGCTCCAGTTTCATAAGCAAGCATGTCCAGTACATCCCCAGTAGTAAAAACTGCTTTATATTGCCATTATTATTATATCTGGCTATTTTAACGAAGCGCTGCATCAAAATAAAGCATCTTGAGCGGCCTCCTGCTGGTCTGCTGCGCGCTTCTTGTTACTAGGGCGAAACGCTTATCTCCTGCTAAGGTTTTCACACTTCTTCGGATACGCGGCGCTATATCTCTGGAACCGATTGGTCAATCTGGACAGTTCACACCTTATTCGCCGTATTTTTGCACTTCGTTTATTTATTTGTTTAGTGTTGAACTGGGTTATGTTTAGGTGAATTTGTTGTTGGGAAATTGTTAGATGAGATTCTAACGGTGACGGAGATATGCCGTATGCCTATGTTTGTTTACGCTAATCTACTATTTAAAGCCTTTTTAAAGACGACGCCACAGTTCCGGTTTAAGAGGTTAAAATATCGATATACTTTTTAAAAACATCGATACCAAATTAAAAGCTTCTGAGTATCGATATATCGATACTCCAGCATCGATGTGCACATCCCTAGTCTCTAGCTCTATAATCTTCTCCATCAGAGCTTCTACCATCTTACATCTCTTACAGATAAAGTTATCACTATTTAAACAATCACTGCTGATGGAGAAACTGTTAAACATTCTGCACCTGCACTGCAAAAAAACTAAATCACTGTTAGGCATCCTACTTATAACCAAGTAATACTTAAGTTGTTGCTTCTTGCGTAGATTCACTGTAAGGTTGCAGTTGGTTTTTGCATCTCAGTTCCAATCAGAAAGTTAGAGTAAAATTAAATTTCTAAAACTAAACGCCTGATTATAGTTGCTTAAATCGTGTGATGTAGTGAATATCTGAAGAAAAATTACTTTAAGGACCCGGTCCCACTGAGGTGGTCTTGAGCAAGGTACCATCCCCAAGCACTGCTCACACGCTGCAAGTCAGCTGCCCACTACTCCTTCAATGGATGGGGTCAAATACACAGAGGTCATATTTCGCCAGGTGCACTCAGGGGTGATACCATGACCGAAGGTGGTTTGGTTCAGGATGAGGCTCAGCTATTGCAGTCTGGTTGGCTTTTCAATTCAGCGGGGCAGTTGGTGGCATAATGGTAGGAGAAATGTAGTTCAAGCAGGTTTCAAATCCAGGACTGCAAAGTTACCACTGAGGTACTCATGAGCAATGGTACCGCTCCCTGGGTGCTGCCCTTGTTAGCTGCCCACTGCTCTTCTGCCACAGATGGATCAAATGCAGAGGTCACATTTTTATAGGGTGCACTATATATGGTACTGTGGTGTGTCTACAATGCCAACAATCAATAATCAAACAATCAATAATCAATAAGTAAATAATCACTTTCTACTGTGTGCTGCTTTTGTATGTTCATAATGACAGTTAATCTCACTTCACTGATAACTGAGTCAGGAGATAAATAAAGTTCAAGTTCAAGTTCAAGTAGGATTTATTGTCATTCTACTATACACACACAGTACTTAGTAAAGGATCATGGTGCAACACAAAAGCAAAACAACACAAAACAGGACATACAAGTATAAACAAGAGAAAGAGCAATAGTACAACTAACGAGACAAGACAAGACAACGTGAGCAACGTCAACAATGCAAACCAGCAATAAACATGATTGTACAGTTTTGAGCAGTAATAAGTAAGTATAGTTGTGACAGTAATAAATATAATTGTGCAGATTGTAGCAGCGAACAAAAGTGCAGTATAAAAAGTATTTTAACAGGTAGTTAGGGCCTAAGTTGTTCAAGGGGGTAGGATGAGGGAGAGGAGGAGGTGTTAGGTGGTGTGTGTGAATGTGTGTGTGTGCATGTGTGTAAAGATTATATGCTTCACTTCTGGTTGAGGAGTCTGATGGCCTGGGGGAAGAAACTGTTCCCCATTCTGGTAGTAGAGGCCTGTATTCTATGGAACCTTTTTCCAGATGGGAGGAGGGTAAAGAGAATGTGTGAGGGGTGAGTGGGATCATCCACAATGCTGGTAGCTTTGCGGATACAGTGTGTGGTGTAAATGTCCATCACAGAGGGGAGAGAAACCCTGATGATCTTCTCAACCGTCCTCACAATCCTCTGTAGGGTCTTTTGGTCTGAAACATTGCACTCCCTTTACCAGGCCAAAAGATGCAGCTGCAGAGAATGCTGTCTATAGTCCCTCTAGAACATGAGGAGGATTGGGATGGAAGGTGCACTCTCCTCGTCTCCAAGAGGGAAGTAGAACGCTTGCTGGGCCTTCTTGGTGATGGAGCTGGTGTTGAGGGTCCACGTGAGGTTCTTCGCGATGTGAACACCAAGGAACTTGGTGAACTCTGGACAGTCTCCACCGAGGAACCGCCGATGCTCAGCAGGGAGTGATCCCATTGCACCTTTCTGAAGTCAACAATCATCCCTTGTGTTTTCTCCATGTTCAGGAGTGCTGTTGACTCCCCACATCAGTCCGGCCAGCCGCTGCACCTCTGTATGCTACTAATCGCTCCTGCTGATCAAAACAGTTGTATCATCAGCGAATTTAATGATCGGTGCATTGCTGCACAGTCGTGAGTCAGCAGTGTGAACAGTAGAGGGCTGAGCATTGCTGGCCCTTGGGGGGCCCCTGTGTTCAGCATGGCAGTACTGAAGATGTGGTTCCCGATTCTGACTGAGGTCTCTCAGTCAAAATTCCTGGGGCCCCATTTATCATCGTTCTTACGCCACAGATCTGTGCGTGAAGGTGTGTGCGATTGCCCTGGCTAAAGTGTGGAATTCATGAACCTGTACTTGTGCTTAGGAAATGTGTAAATATAAGAACAGCTCTGACCATGCATTTATTAAGAATCTAGTGGTAGAATGAGGAAACTGCAATACTGAAAGTCAATTATCCACGATGCCGCCAGCTCAGTGCACCCTGGCGGCGCTTATCGAAAGCAGGCAGCGGCTAAAAGCGCTTCCAGGAATTCAGTGTTTTTATACTGATTCTCTCGCCGCTTTTTGGTCTACTTCTTCCATTTTGCATCAGCACGGCGATCACCTACAACAGACACACCCTGCTCGAAATCAGAAGAAAATGCACAATTCCTCTGCCAAATCTGCCGTCGGAGACGCTACGGAGCCTGGGTGAGGCAACGAGGTGCAGCTGGCCAAAACGAAAGCGTTGTTCCTGGAAACAGAAGCGGGGCAAGCATGCAGGCTTTAGCACGAGACTAAAGCTAACCCTGCTCGACCGGGCACTTCCATCTGTCCTGCTCTCCAATGTCCGCCACTGGACAATAAATGACTATCTGTGGCCTGCTATCCGCCACGTGGAGATAAAGAACTGCCGCGCTTTTATCTTCACGGAAACGCGGGCTGAATGCGGACATTTCCGGACTCGCCATCCAGCTAAATGGGCCAGCATGTTATTAACATACAGAGAAGCCTTGTCTGGTAAGAGCCGCGAGGCGGTTTGCGCGCTCTGGCGACAACCAACTCTGGTGCATGAACTCGCTGAAGTGAGTCGCCACTGCTCACCACAGATAGAGTTTCTTGTCATAAAGTGCCGCCCGTTCTACCTGCCGAGAGAATTCTCCATGGTGCTAATTGTAGCCGTACCTGCCGCCTAGTGCTAATGCTAACCTGGCGCTAGCCGAACTGTATGAGGCTATCAACAAGCTCCAGACCGCGCACCCGGACGGATTTCTCATCATTGCCGGCGCCTTCAACCACGCGAACCTGAAGTCAGTTCTCCCCAAATTCCATCAACATGTGGACTTTGCTACGAGGGAGAGAGAACGACCGGATAAAGTTTACACCAACGCGCGGGTGCTCAGCAGCAGCGCGCCCACATCGGCTCTTCTGACCACGCCAGTGATGCTGCTGTCCGGGTGATACTCAACACTGCTGAAATGCACAAGACCTGCTTAGGAAGACCATCAGAGTTCAGCCCAGTGGAGCTGCTGCCCCCAGCACTCCAGGACTGTTTTGAGTGCACGGACTGGAACAAGCTTTTAAAGAGGCGCGACGCATTTACGGCTGCATCAACCTGATGAGTTTGCAGAATCTGTGACTTGCTACATCTCCAAGTGCATAGAGGATGTGCCAATGGGCCCTGAAGAACATCACCACTAGAGCCAACGAGAAGCCCTGGTTCACAGCACAGGTGCGGCGCTTGCTGAGAGAGAGAGATGCTGCTTTCCGTCCGAGTAAAGCTGCCCTCAGAACAGCCACAGGGCTAAACCTCTGTCGCCTATCCATCAAGCAAAGCGATCGCACGCAAAAAAGATCCAGAACCATTTCAATGACACAAAAGACTCTTGCAGGGCATCCAGGCTGTCACCCAATACGCTTTTCAGCACTGGGCAGCTGAGGGGGATACCACACCCTGAGGAACTGAACAAGTTCTACGCACAGCTTCTGATGCACTGAACAACACGCAGATGATGAAAGCAACGCCCCATCACCCACCAGACCATCTTCTGTCGGCAGTTGATGTGAGGAGAACTCTTTGCCAAGGTCAACCTAATGCAAAAGCCAAGCCGGTCCAGACAATATTCCAGGTCATGTGCTGAGAGACTGCGCTTGACTAGCTAGGCCGAGGTGTTCATGATATCTTCAACACTTCGGCTGAGCCAGATGATCGCCCCAGCTGCGGCTTCAAGTCCACCACACCATCATCCCAGTGCCAAAGAAATCTTCAGTTTCCTGCCTGAATGACTACCACAGCCCATCGCTCTGGACCTCCATCACCATGAAGTGCCTTGAGACTCTGGTCATGGCACAGGTGAAAGGCAACCTCCCCACTCACTGGACTCCTCTAGCCTGTTTATCGCACAAACAGGTCGACTGAGGACGCGATATCCACTGCACTTCACCTTTCCCTCTTACACTTGGACAATAAAGACTCTTATGTTAGATTGCTCTTCATAGACTTTAGTTCAGCATTCAACACCATCATCTCAAAGACTGTGTATGAAACTGAGCAAGCTGGGACTGAGCAGCACCACTCTGTAACTGGATTCTGGATTTCCTGTCAGAGAGACTCAGTCCGTCCGACCGGCGATAATGTTTCAGCACCATTAGGCTGAGTACTGAGGCCTCAGGGCTGCGTTCTCAGCCCACTTTTGTCTACACTTGACTCATGACTGCACCGGCCTCACAGCTCAAACCACATCATCAAATTCACTGATGACACGCATCGCGGTGGGGGCTCTATCAGGCAACAACGATGAGTCGGCGATAGAGATGAGGTTCAGCAGCTGGCTGCCTGGTGCAGTGAGAACAACCTGTCGCTGAATGTGGACAAAACAAAGGAAATGTCTGCCGACTTCCAGGAGAACTCAGCTCTCCACTCCACACACACCACTCAGCATCCACGGGTTCCACGGTTGAGACTGTAAAACACCTGGTTCCTGGGAGTTCACATCTCAGACGATCTCTACCTTGACCACCAACACCACCTCCATCACCAAGAAGGCCCAGCAGCGTTCCACTTCTGAGATCGCTGAAGCTGCAGCCAACCTGCCCCCTCCCACCCTCACCACATTCTACAGGGGCACCATAGAGAGTGTCCTGACCAGCTGCATCTCTGCCTGGTTTGGTAACAGTGTTGCTGTTTATCAGGTGGCTTTCCAAAGCAATGCCAGCAGTTGGCACATCACTTGAGCGTTTTCTTCCGGCCATGCAGGACATCTTCTACAAGGCCATCAGAAGGGCCTGCATCGCAGGTTCTAATTCCCTCACAATCTTCACACAGACTGTTCACACTCCTTCCATCTGGCAGATGCTTTCAAGAGCATCAGTCTCGATCTCCAGGATGCGTGATAGCTTCTTCCACAAGCCATCAGGACTCCTGAACTCACTCCCTGCCATCACACTTCCCCCCACACACACACCTGGACTGTGAAGAAACTGATTCTGTTGCACCACTGCACTTTACTTTACACACCACCGTCACTTTGATGCACAATAACTACTGTTATGATACTGTACTGCTGCCACTTATTTGCACAAACATTATACGCTGCTGTACAAATAAGCTTGCACATACACTGGCTAATTTTCAAAAATACATAAATAGCTGAATATAGTATCTGTCATATTATAACCTTCTACCTTGTGCACATCCAATGTAAAATGTCAATTTGCACCTGTTTAAATGTTTGCATATTTGCACATATACTGAACATTGTACTTGAAAATAGTCCGGATATAGTATCTGTCTATTATAACTCTACCTCTTGCACATTCAGTGTAAATGTCAATTTCAACCTGTTAAGAATACTGCATCTCTTAATTTTGACAAAAAGTTTTTACCCTATGTTCGCCTTTAGCCTCTAATTATATATATATATATAAAATAAATCCCTGTCTAGTTTAAAATGTATATTGTATATTGTCTGGTTTAATGTATATTTTAGTATTTCTACTTATTTATTGTCTATCCCATGTGCCTAGGGGCTCCAAGCACTGCCTATTTATTCTCTGTTCTACTGTTTTTGTTTGTTTGGTACTGGAAATAACCTGGAGCCACGCTGCCCTCGCTCTCTATGTATCTGTACAGTATATAGCAGATGACAATAAAGTTGACTTTTGACTTTTTGATCTGTCCAATTTCAGTAGTTAAGATATGTCCCCGCCTGTGTGTGCTTGTAGACATTTTTTTCGTGATTGTTTTGACATCAAACAGTTTTTTTTGTTTTTTTGTTTCGATGGTTGCAGTCATTTCAGCACCGTTAACGTTAGAGATCATTGCAAAATTACAATAAGGGTGATGTTAAAATAATGTAGTCCTTTAATTTATTATAATTATATATTATAAAGTTTGAGAGCTTATCGGGCAAGGGCCCAGGAACAGAATGGACGAGCTTAAATGTAGAGACCATAGAGAGACCAAGTAGGGACAGCCGTTTAAAGGAATTCAATATTATAATTGTATTATCGTTAAAAAATTTTGACTTAGAAAAAGTTGTCTTCCTTGTTATGCTCAGTATCCTATTGATTTTTTTGAAATTGTATGCTTTGTTTTGTCATAAAAAAGGATACAATCGCAAATATCAAATGAATGTCGAACATTAAACCAACTTTACCGGAGTCCCCTATGACCCTAATAGCATTTACTGCCTTTCTCCCGCTTTCTCCCAGAGAGTATTCTTTTTTTATTGGTTACCCCGGGGCTGAGAAAACCAAACAGAATTTTTTGGTTCATTTTGACCGCAACGTGACCTTGATCTCAGTTTCATGCAGGCTTTTTTTTTTTTTTTTTTAATCTCTTGGCCATTATTTTCAGGATGTCTGTATGGTTTTCAAAGGATGTGGAGTTACCAAATATGGTCAGTTGAGGGCGCTTCTAATGCAAATGACTAAGAATGGGCTAGCAGCTGAGAAGAATGTGTGGATTTATCAACAGTTGATTACTTACAAACATGCATACTACACTGTTCTCCACGCTTGATAAATCCCGATTTTTTGAACTTACTTAACATTCTAAATTTCATCTTCAGAGGATGGAATTCTAGACAGTATCTATGAATGATTGATAAATGAGGGCCCAGGACCCAGTTGCAGAGAAGAGGTGTTTAAGCCTAGCAGTCTCAACTTCCTGATCAAATGCTGAGACTGAAATCTATGAAACAAAAGATTCTAATGCAAGTGCTCTTTGTGTCCAAATGGGTAAGGGCCAGGTGTAGGGTGGTAATAATGGCATCATCTGTAGAATGGTTGGGACAGTATGCAAACTGCAGGGGGGCCAGTGAGGGTGGCAGCTGTGACTTGATGTGGCTCACGAAGCATTTCATGATGACGGGTGTGAGTGCAATGGGACAATAGTCATTGAGGCAGGACACTGATGACTTCTTTGGCAAGGGGATGATAGTAGTGGTTTTGAAGCACGTTGGAATGACAGTGGTGCTCAGAGAAATGTTGAAGATGCTTGTAAAAACATCTGCCAGCTGTTCTGCACATCCTTTGAGCACACAACCAGGGATGTTGTCTGGTCCAGCAGCTTTCCACGGGTTGACTTTAAGCAGAGTTTTCCTCATATCAGCCATGGTCAGACAGAGCACCTGGTCATTGGGAGATAGAATGGCCATAGTCATCCACGGCTTCTGGCTGAAGTGTATGGTGACGTTCTTGGAGACACTGACATCATCGATGCACTTGCTGATGTAGCCAATGATCGATGCAGTGTACTTCTCCAGGTTGATGAAGCTGCTGTAGGTTACATGTCCCAGTCAGTGTGCTCAAAACAGTCCTGAAGAGCAGAGATGGCTCCTAGGGGCCAGATCTTTGTTAGCTTTTGGACGGGCTTGGCACATCTGACGAGCGGTCTATAGACTGGGATGAGCAAGATGGACAGGTGTTTGTGTAAACACAGTCCAGCGTGTTTGCCCCCCTCGTTAGAAAGTCCACATGCTGGTGGAATTTGGGGAGAACAGTCCTGAGATTTGCATGATTGAAATCTCCAGCAATAATTAACAGTCCGTCAGAGTGTTTTGGAGTTCACTGATGGCTCCATACAGTTCTGGCAGCGCATTGTTTGTATTAGCGCTGGGTGGAATATATACCGCGACTATGAGCATGGTAGTGAATTCCCTCGGCAGATAAAAAGGTCTACATCTAACTGTCATAAATTCCAGCAGCGGTGAGCAATACCTCAAGATCAGCACAGCGTTCACACACCAGTCCGAGCTGATGTAAACACAAAGCCCTCCCCCTCATGCATTGTAGCTGAAAGTAGCATCACGGTCGCTACGGTACATTAGCATATTGCTAATAGCCATGGCTGTCTCTGGAATGCTGTCATTGAGCCATGTCTCTGTAAAAACATAAACACAACAGTCTCTGAACTCTTGCTGGGTGGTTTGCTGGAGTCGGATGTAGTCCAGTTTATTGTCCAGGGACCGGACATTGGCGAGGAAGATGGATGGGACTGCTAGTCAGCTAGCGTTAGCTTTTAGCCTAGCATGGACTCCCGCTCGCTTGCCGCGCTTCCTTCTTCTCGCGCACCACTTGCAATGTCTTCTCCCCCGGCCATCGGCATCAGGCAGCCCGCATAGCAAGCCGAGATCTCAGAGCCGCAGCAGCAGCTCGTCTTCGAGGTAAGCTACTCGCTCTTTTCCTATCTGGAGCAGGGTCTGATGGTCATAAGCATGCGTACCAGCTATTCGGTTGCACATATTGACAGTGTTTGGAGTGGAGTGGAGAGAAAAAAACACACTTTTACACCAAAGTGTTGAACCCGGAGTGGCCGCTGCGACATAATCCTTCTGCGAGTAGTATATAAAATAAGTTTTAATATTTAAATCTCTCTAAAACCACAACAATAAGAATCAAAGCCTGACTAGGAAATTTATTCTTTAAAATAAAGAAATGGCCAATGAACACCAGACAGTTTTTGACCACTAAAAGAAAGACACAAACCTCTTCCCAGCCAACACCTATGGTATTTACCTACCAAATCATTGAACAAGGATGAACAGGATACATTGGTTGCAGACCCCAGATATATAACTGTATTTACATACATTGAACATACATTACTGAGTACTATTCTACAAACATTATGTTAAACATAATGATGTATAGTGTAACTATATGTAAATATTGTATTTACCATATTTGAAGGACTGGTTTATTTGTTATTTTGTTCTGTATTTTATGTGTAAAATGTCAGAATCATTTTGGTCTTCAATGCTATAACAGATTTATTTTGTAGGAAATAGGATTCTTAATAGTTGTCATAATGAAAACTGAAAACTGTATGAAATAGAGGAACATTACGAAATGAATGTCATAAACTTAATGTACCAAAGTTCCCTGAGCTTAAATAACTTTGTAATCCTGATGCCTAAAAGTAATTAACTTAAAACTGCCCATTTTTGTCATACTAAAACAATTACTTCCACATAAACTAGAATTACGACTTTACAAAAAACACTGGTCTCATTCATCATTTAAGCTGCTTGTACTCTTGTTTACTGAGAGGCTTAATGCTGTGATGCAAATTAAAGTGATTAAGCTTAATTTGTTTCAATGTACTTTGTTTTCAAGGTTGCTCCATGTAGATGGAAATTGTAGCTGAGGATTATCTGTTCAAACTAATTAGAAGCTGCTACAATTTGCATATGGTTTTATGTATGTGTTTGTGTTCTTGTGATATTTATCTCCGTGAAGTGGGTCATGGGTGGCGTGCGGCCCAAAGAAATAAAAATAAAAATGGAGGACAATGGAGTAGCAGAGGAACAAAGATTTTAATAAACACAGGCGAAAACTCAAAACAGTCAAAACAAAACAAAAAGTCTTTGTGCCAATCACAGTTGCCAGCTCTCCTGCCCTCGGAGATCTCAAAACAGGAACCACAATGCAGTAATGCCAAGTCCCAGCTGCTGGGGAATTCCAAGAGCCCTAATTGTTCCTCACGGGAGAAAGTCCAGGGCAAGCTTTGCCAATGATGCACTCACCAGCAGGCAGCATGAGCCTGGAGCCGTGGAGAAAAACAGAGACGTGAAACAGAAAAACACACAGCAAAATCCAAACAGTAACTCCACAATGAAAAATGCTCCACAACAGCCCCACGATGCCAAGGAGGGAGAAGAACCCAAAGAAGGGCTGGATCGACTGGGTTAAATAATGAACCAAATCAAGCTAATAAAGTAATAAACCAATGGCAAAATGAGAGTTAAATCATAAACAGATGAAACCACTTAGAGTGAAAGTAAACACATGATCTATTTCACTGGTGAACTACTAGGAAAGGGAACACAAAGTGTGCACACAAACCTGGAAGTAGGAGCGATCTAATCGGGACATGAACTACTAGGGAGTGGACACGAAGTGCAGACAACAGACCCAGAAGGAGGGTGTGCGCTAAAGGGGAGGTGCGCAGCTACGCAAAACCTAACGTAAGCTAATACACATGAAGGGAGGACACCAAAAACATGATCCCCAAGCCAGACTTACCTCCCAGACTCAGAACTCCGGGGACCGTGAACATGGCACGGCCACCGAAGACGGCGCGGCTGGGCGACAGGGCACCCACCTCCAGGCCAAGCACTTCAGAGGACATCTGGAACTGCCCCTTTGCATACCCCAATGAAGGGGCAGAGCCCTACTAGGAGGACGGCCCCTAGGACAAGGGGCTGGATCTGGTCGTGAGTGGTGGAAGTCCTCAGTCAGGAGCTGATTGAGGACATCACATGCTGGGACCCAGCTCCTCTCTTTGGGACTGTAACCTTCCCAGTCACCAGATATTGCAGACCACCCCTTCACCTGCAGGAGTCCAGGAGGCCTCAAACCCTGTGAGCGGGGGCACCGTCAATCTCCAGGACCTCTGGAGGGGTCTTGGCCATATCTCATTCATGCAGCAGCATGTGACTGGCCTGAGAAGAGACACATGAAACACAGGGTGCACACGCATATGGGGTGGTAACTGCAATTTATAAGATACCGGATTGACTTCGGACAACATGAGGAAAGGACCTGTTTAGGACAGGGGAGGTTCAGCTGCAAGTCCCTTGTAGACAGCCACACCCTGTCACCCTCCTTAATGGGGTCCCTTCCTCCTTCCATTTCAAATTGCCAAACTGTTCATGAATAGAAGGTGTGGCCCTTCCAATAGGTGGCTACTGGCCTCCAAGGCCAACTTGATGCTGAGCAGCTTGCAATTACCAATGTCATAATTTCTTTCTGCCTCTGTCAGTTTTCACGAAAAGAAGGCACAGGGATGCAAACAGCCAGAATGCAATTGGGACAGGACCACCCCTAACCCCACCTCTGAGGCATTGACAATAGTAATGGCTTCTGGGTCTGTAGACTCAGAAAAGGGGCTGTGGTGAATTTTTAACAATTGGAAGGTCTCATGGGCCTTGGGTGTAAAGCACACCTTTTTGAGTTTACCTTGAAGGAGCAATGTAAGTGGGGTGACCACTGTACTGTAGTTCTTGATGAACCTGTGGTAATAATTGGTGAACCCCAGGAACCACTGCAGTTCCTTCACCAATTTAGGCTCTGGCCACTTAGATACTGCGTGCACCTTGTCTTCTTCCATAGAGATGCCCCTGGCACTGAGTCGGTAACTGAGAAAGGAGACCTCCGATTATGGAACTCAAACTTCTCGGCTTTCACGTACAACTGGTGCTCGAGCAGGCGTTGGAGCACATGCCTATATGAATCTACATGACTGCACGTTCAGAGAAAATCAGCATGTTGTCAAATGTATACTACCACAAATTGGTTCTAACATGTCTCTAGGACATCATTTACAAAACTCTGAAACACAGAGGTGGCATTAGCTAGCCCATACGGCATCATGTGGTACTGATAATGACCAGACACAGTGCTGAAGGCAGTCTTCCACTCATCTCCTGCTTGAATACGCACTAAGTTGTATGCACTCCGGAGGTCCAGCTTTGTGAAAACTGTAGCCCCCAGAGCCGCTTGATGGTGGCTGGGATCAAGGGAAGAGGGTGGATATACTTCACCATGATGTCATTGAGCCCATGGTAGTCAATGCAGGGCCGGAGCCTGCCATCCTTTTTTTTCACAAAGAAAAAACTGGCAGAGGCAGGGGACTTCAACTTGCTAATATGTCCCTGCTGGAGGGCCTCGGCCATGTACTCCTCCATTGCCTGATTCTTCAGCTTGGAAAATGGATAGATATGCGAACATGGAGGTGTTTTACCCGGCAGGAGGTCAATGGAACAGTCCCATGGCCAATGAGGAGGAAGAGAGGTTACCTTAGTGGCTGAGAAGACCTCCTGGAGGTCCTGGTACTCAGGCAGAATCTGTTTTATATCAGCTGGCTGAGGGCTCTCAATATAGGTGGAGTCGAGTGGATGAGTAAGGCAGGTGTTTTTGCATGAAGGGGACCAGGAAATGATGGAGTGTTGACACCAATCTATCTGGGGATTATGTAAAGATAACCAAGGGAGACCAAGTATAAGAGAATGAGTGCAATGGGGCAAAACAACAAAAGGTAACTGTTCAGTGTGCATGGGGGAATGTTGATGGTGACAGGTGTTGTGATGGTGTGTAGAGGTGCATCACCTACTGACTGGCCATCTAAGGCAAGATCCCTGACAGGAGTGGCTAAGGGACAGACAGGGAGAGACAGGGAGAGACAAGGAGGACACAAGGTCTTGTGCTATGAAGTTCCCAGCTGATCCAGAATCTACAAGGGCACAAACAGAAAAAACAGAATCAGAGCAAACTAACTCAACTGAAACAACAAACTGACAAGAATCTTGTAAGTCCACCTGGGGTCTCGAGTCCTTATTGCCTCTCCACAAGCAATTGTCTCTCCAGTGGCCACTTTGGCCACAGCATAGGCAGGCACCCTTGACCCACTTTTGTTTCAGTTCTTGGGCCCCCAGCTCCATGGGTTCTGGCACGGGCTGGACAAGGAGGGTACATGGGACTGTGTTGGAGGGTGCCTTGAGGAGAGAACACTGGTTGTCCCTCAGATGGCTGTTCAGGGACGTCGCAAGAGCTATTAGCTGGTGCCTGCAGGTGAGTTCCCGCTGTAGATCGTGGTGAGCTCCCTCTGATAGATGGCGATGAGGGCCCTCTCATCCCACCCACACTCTGCGGCAAGGATGCAGAAAGTTAACACAGGTAATCACTTGTACACTGGGCCTGTACCTTGTCTCAGTTCAAGCAGCCGGGTTACTGCTGAATGCCTGTCCAGGATGATCAAAATCTGCCCAAAAAGTGCTGTTGGAAGGTGGTGTCTGAAGCCAATGCTGGGCCTTCACTCTCCCAGACTGCCGCTACCCACTCCATGGCTTCTCTGTTCAGCCACTGAATCACAGTGGAGATGCGTTGAGTCTCACTCAACTCTGGATGTTCTGCAAAATATAAAGCACATGCTAAAGCATGAATGTGGCACCCCGCAGGGTCGCCAGAGTACCTCTCTGGTAGTGAGGCATGGGAGACAACTCGGACGATAGTGGGGCTGGAGAGTGGGGCCGCAGCTACTGGTGGAGCTGCAGGAGCTGGAGGAACCACCAAAGCAGTAGCTGGAGGCACTGCCAGAGCCCAGACGCACCAGGACCTCAGCCCACCATCCTTGTGAGATGACCCAGTTGCCGACTGTGGTCTTGGACACACCGTGCTAAATTCTCCATATCATCTGGGAGAGGAACCTCCGCTGCATCGGTTAAGTCAGGGAGGTCTTCTTCCTATTATGGGAAGGCTGCAAGTGCCCAAAAAAAAGAAAAAAAGAAAAATGGAGGACGACGCAGCAGGAGGAACAAAGGTTTTAATAAACACAGGTGAAAATTCAAAACAGTCATTCAACAAAAAGGCACTCAGTAAATCCAGAGAAAAATGATAACATGGTGGTCTCACGACGCCAAGGTATGAGGGAGAAGAACCCAAAGAAGGGCTGGATTGGCTGGGTTAAATAATGAACCAGAACAAGCTAATAAAGTAATAAACCAATGGTGAAACGTAGTAGAATAACCATAAACAGGTAGAAAACCACTTTAGAGCTCCAGACTCAGAACTCTGGGGGCCGTGAACGTGGCATGGCCTCCAAAGACGCTGCGGCGGTGACAAGAAGACCCTTTTCATGTTCATACTCTTTAATTTTACATCTAACTTATGTTACATTCACCTAAAATACGAAATGAATTTGTGCCTTTAAAAGGATCATCCACTTTCATCTGTATTCAAAATGAATTATATTTTTGCTATATTCTTATATTTGTGGGAATCTGTGATTTCTTATGTGGTGTGGCTACCTGTACTGGCAATTCAGTGCGGGGATTTGATTGTGTTGTTGGTTTTGAGTCACATGAGAGGTCACATGATCAACTAGGAAGTTATAACGTTCAGCTTGTTGAGATCTCTACTCTCTTGTTGCCAAGCATTTGCCACAGACTGTGGGCTCCCCTGTCACGCAGGTAATGAAAGTGATGCTAGATGTTTTAATTTATAAGAACAGAATTTTTATGTTTTGTTTTAATTTTATCAGGGTGATTGCTAGAACCATGTGTTCCACTCTTCATGGAGGACACAGAGGTGACTGCCTGATATTTTAAGAGTTGTGACCTCCTGTTGAGTAGCTGGGCTACAGACATTGATGCTCTGCACTCTCATGTGTTACTGTGCTGTGGGGAGTATTGAACGCTCTTACAAAGTAGGCCTATATTTGTTGTATATGTGTTTTTTTGTACTTGTGTTGCTGTATGAGTGCTGTGAATGAAACTGGGAATTAATATGCATTGTTTTCTTTTGAAAGGGACCAGGCCAGCCACTGTTTTACTGTTAGTTCACAAGTCTTTTTTTGGAATTTGTTTTGTCTGTTGGTTTTGTTTAATTTGTTTGGTGGCTTTGTTTCAGTATCTACTCTGTGTCTGTCCTGTGTTGTTTTTTGTCTTGGTTAACATTGCTTTGTAGCTGTATTCAAGCTGAAACATTGGTCAAATTAGTGCTGGGAGCTGGCTGTTCTCTCTTTGTTCCTGTGTAGATTGTCTCTGTACAAGGCCGGATCTGGCACCTGCCATTGCTCTTCCGCTGGGGGCCGCACAGAAGGGGGGCACACTCTTGGTGTGTACTGGTAAGCCCCAACACGGTGTGGTATATCGTGGTGGTATTTATAGATCTTGTATAGTGCTTGCTGTGTTGCATGCTTGTGTGGTGTTGGGTCCGCTTTCGTCTCTTTCCTCTCACCAGGGCCTCCTGAGACGGGAGCTGTGTGTAAAAGGATCCTAATCTTTTATTATTCTGAGAAGTCAGCCAGTTACCCTCTGCAGTTTTTATTTATCCTAATTTGTAATAAATCTGAACTTCTTATGTATGTATATATATATATATATATATATATATATATATATATACACACACACATTATTGTTGATATATATATATATATATATATATATATATATATATATATATATATATACATATGCCTCTTGTAAACTGTTCCTTTTGTGGGGAAGGCCTAGAACAGAGTTAAGGGGTTTCTCCCACCCAGATTAGGGGGTGGCGTAGTCAGAGAGTAAAGCAGGTATTCTGCATGTCATGTACCACATATTATATATCAGATTTCATTAATTAAATTGACTGGATTTACATATTTCAATTGCAATACTTTTTAATATTAATCCTAATTGGAATATGCTTTTTGGCATGAATTTATTCAGTCATCTGACTAAGTGAGTCACATGAAAATGTTGAACCTTTTATGAAGGTTGTTGGTAAGTAAAATGTTTTTTTCATGTGCAAAGAATTTTCATGTGCTTGATAAATACCATGAGATTCCATTTAATGTGACCATAAAAAACTGACCCCTTGAATGTCATGTATGAGATGCTCATTGTTGGCAGGTGTCCACATTTTTCTATAGGTTTGTCTGAGGAGCTAATTCATAAGGAGTAAGATATCAAGAGCATCTCTGGGACGGAGAAGAATGATAATATCTGTAAAGTATCTGTTACTTCTGGCACTAAAGAGAACACCCCTGGGGCAGTAGTGTGAGGTAGAGAATCTCACAGGAGAGAAGTTCATGGTAAGAATGTATATGTGTTATTATATACATTATATGTATGCGTTATTATATATATACACTACCAGTCAAAAGTTTGGACACACCTTCCCATTCAATGTTTTTTCTTTATTTTCATTACTATTTACATTGTAGATTCTCACTAAAGGCATCAAAACTATGAATGAACTGTGTAACTCTCCAAGAAGGAGAGTGATGGAGTGCTGTGCCAGATGTCTTGGCCTTCACAGTCACCTGACCAAACCCAATTGAGATGGTTTGGGATGAGATGGACCGAAGAGTGAAGGTAAAAGGGCCAACAAGTGCTCAGCATCTCTGGGAACTCCTTCAAGACTGTTGGAAAACCATTTCAGGTGGCTACTTCATGAAGCTCATCAAAGAGAATGCCAAGAGTGTGCAAAGCAGTGATCAAAGCAAAGGGTGGTTATTTTCAAGAATCTAAGATATAAAACATGTTTTGGGTTATTTCACACTTTTTGTTTACTACATAATTCCATATGTGTTCATTCATAGTGCCTTCAGTGAGAATCTACAGTGTAAACAGTCATGATAATAAAGAATAAAACATTGAATGGGAAGGTGTGTCCAGACTTTTGACTGGTAGTGTATATAATGTGTTTTTATATACATGTATATGTGTTATTATATACATATATTGTTTTGATAACTCCTTTAAATGTCATACTAAGTATGTTATTTATACTTTTCTTAAATACCACCACATTTGTCATTTAATATTTTGTAATATATTTCAGTATTTTTAATTAATCAGCATGATTATTTTGCTATGCATTTTAAAGACTTATGGAGGGGAACAAGCTGGCAGACACCATTGTTAACATAAGTAGGAATTGCTGCATGATAATAGATTACTTTTGTCAAGTACATTGAAAATCCAAATGTGTAAAATATTGCATGCTGATTTTATTAGTACTTTAGAACTTTATGTGCCCCTTTAATATTTTTATTTCCAATAGATCATGAGACTGAATGGTATTGTGTACACCAAGGATCAGCAAATGCATTTTCTTATTTCACTGCTAATCATAAAGAAAATAAACTTTGCAATGTCAAAGGAGTCTGTTTATCTCTCATTTTCTAATTCTGTTTGACTAATATCTAAAGCAATGTTCTAAAATGATCATTTTAACTAATTCACACTAACTTAATGTTTCAGTGTATTGCAATGTTTATTTACATCACTATAATTTAAATAATTGTTAAGTGCTTTTTAATTGAGAATATACACTTATTTTTTATGTTTGCTGATACAGTAAATGCAATATGTGCAACACTTCAAGATTGTTTAAATAAGGCACAATGAAGCCAAGTAAAACAGATGCAGCTTGGTAAGTGACACTGGACCTGTTTTCATATGTTTAACGGTCTATTTGCTCTTAAACATCTCTTTGAAATCATCTTCTGTTCTTCCCCCTCCCATAGGTTTGCTGCTCAGGGCTGCCTCACGCATGCTGAGGTAGACATACTCATTCTGCTTGAACATACGCAGTTCCATTTCTGTCTGCAGACGCATAGACTGAAGAAATACAAAAAAGATAGTATTACATGTGCATTTTTTGTGTGTATTTGTGGGGAGGATAATGTTTTACCTCTAGGTCTTTTGTTATTGGGTGGTGGGGTCCATGGGTAATCATGAGGATTGCATAGGCTTTACAGATCATGGTGTGGCCCGCTTCAATCAACGCTGCATGCCAGTGTGTCACACCTGCCCTCATGATGGCCATTCCCAGCTGAGCATTGTTTGGATGATAGAGCTTCCTGGCAAAAGGAAAAGGGCATTTGCCAACACAAATGTCCATTCAGTTTTATAATTTATGGTCTCTGAAATGAAAAGTTGGTTAGACATGAGTAAAAATGTGTACTTACTCATAGCCCTCCACCATTCTACGTGCATAATTTGCAGCCTCCTGGAAAAGATGCAGGTAGGCAAATACCTCACTGGCAACACTGAGTACACGCAGTAGGTACAGGTGAGTGTCTGCCAGTACAGGTTCTTGCTTCTTCAAACATTCACCACAGATTTTAATCACCTACATCCGACAGTGAGTAAGTACATAAAACAGTTAAACATAGAACAATTTTGTCCGAAGAGAGGCATTACTTTCTTTAGATCATTCTCTAAAAATCACACATCATTTAGGGAAAAAATATGTAGAAAAAATATTTTCATGTAGGATTGAACCGAGTGTATTTGATATGAGTTGAATCATATTATTGCATAACAACAGTTCTTCAGGAACATCATTATTCTAGCCTTGGCCTACCTCATGGAAATTCCCCTCAGAACGCGCTTTTTCAATCTTGGTCAATGCCTGCAGACTAAAGTCTGTCACCTCCTTCACCAGTTCAGCAGAGGGCTGAAGAGAGATATTGGAGGTGTAAGAATATAATAAGCATGGTAATAGCCACTTCAAAGTCAAATTAATATGCAACCTAAGAGGTTTAAATGTTTTACATTTCTATGTTTCCTAACAGTGTCTACTGTTCATACTTAAATGTACCACTTATGGGGAGCATTATATACTTATGATTCTATTTGACAAATGTAATGAAACTGAAATGAAATCTTTTTCCTTCATTCATTATATGAACCGTTGAATCCCAACTGGGGTCGCGAGGGGACCGGAGCCTATCCCGGGAACTTATGGGCGCAAGGCGGGGAACAACCCTGGGCAGGCGCCAACACAGCGCAGGGGACACACACTCACACAATCATACTCACATTCACACAATTTAGAGTTGCCAATTAACCTATAGTGCATGCCTTTGGACTGTGGGAGGAAACCTGAACACCCGGATAAAACCCAGGCGAATACGGGGAAAGAACCAAACTCCACACAGATAAGCCCTACGGCTGTCCCCAGGGTTCGAACTCAGGACTTTCTCGCATGTAATCATTTTTAACATGGCATCACAGCTGAGCCTGTTCATAATCCATTACAAATTTACAGAAAGCTAATTCTCATACAACTGTCTGGCTGTATTATGACATATTTTTAAGCAGTTTTACAGATCACTCCTTCAATTGAACTGGGTTTTATACAATTTAGAAAGAATTTAGCTACATAACACTTCGGATGATGCTTACTTTACAAAATGAATTATACCTTTTTGCCATCTAACTCCTTAATGGCTGTCATGAGGTCATCTTTGATTCCTTTGCTGCAGTGTTCACACTTGCAATCAAAGTAGTACTGCTGTTTAAGCAGCTGCTGCCGGTCCTTGGACACATTCAGAAAGTCCACATAACTTACTGTCAGCTCCTCTCCCTCCGGGATCATACCAAGGGCACGCAACTCAATTCTGTAATCATGGAAAAGTAATGTGTTTGAGGTTAATATATATAAATCTTCAATTCAGTTTTGCATATCAGGAGGAAGACCCTTCTTTAACATGGTTTAACATATGCAGGACTAACTCAAGTAAATAAAAATGGTATTAAATAATGCAGACTTAAATATGTTCTAACAAGTTATTTGAGCATAAGTTCAACACTGGTTAGCTCAACTCATGCTTACTGTTGTACCTTTGTAACACCTTAGTTAACTATTTTTTCCATGACAGGGTGATGATGTCCTATTTTGCATGCATATTCCAAAGCAAATAACAAGAGCAGGTTAGGCATGAACAGTGCAGTTAATGACACTAATCACAGTGCCCCTTTCATGCCTTTTCATTGATGACCTATACATTCATACTTGATACAAATTGAAAAACAGATTCTTCCACATTCCATTAGGCATTAAATTATAACATCATCTGAATCACTGGGGTCACAGTTGACATGATGCATTTCATCAAGGGGATGAACTGGAAGAATTTATAATATGTGTGGCTTAGAAAAGATGATAAAGTTGATTAAGTTTGATGTTTAAGTTTACACTCCACTAACCTACCTTCTCTGAGAGTGATAAGCAGCATCCAGAGCTGTCTGACTGGAAGAAAAGGCAAGACGCTAGATCACAGATAACTACAAAGCATCCCCATATTGTCCGAACAAAGCTAATCAAGATACTTTAAAATCTTTATATATGTAGTCACCCTTTTAAATTTACATGCATAAGTTACAAAAGTGCCACTTGCACATTTTAGTCAGTCTTGTATACAGTATACAGTTAAATATATTCACAGATATTAAAACTATAATTGCCATTTAAACCTTACTACTGAAAAATCAGTGTTTAAGAGTTCTGAATATAACTAAACTGAGTTATAGTGTCACATTATTGTTTTGCCTTTCCACTCACTTGCCATGGTTGAGAATAACAGTGCAATTTGGCCAGCAATCATGGTTGACCAGGCAGAGATTGGGAAAGATGCCAACCCCTACTGCTTGAAGCCCCCTTTGATCACTCAGGGTGAAGCCGTTACAATTGATCTGAGGATGCAACAGGGTATATGAATTCAAGTGTACATACACTTACTAAAGTTTATTAAGAGCAACCTTAATTTTGTCAACAAAAAGTATAACAAAGTGTCAACAACCCATTTCCATAATTAAGACATGACAGTGACAAGCTATTTGATATTAAGCGATTCGATTATAAAGCTGTGATAAAAGGAAAAGCTAATTAGCATTTTATCTTATCTGCTATGATCTCTTCATTTTAGATATTGGACATTCTTGTTTGTGTTTATTAAGGTACATACATCAAACTTCTTGCAACTTACAAATGACCAGCTAGTGCTGAAAGTGAATATCTCAAATATTTTGGCATTACTTTTGATTTTATAGCTGAATAGTGAAGACATGCCTACCACACCAAAGATATGTGAGATGTACTCGATTCCATACTGCTTGCTGCCTTGTGGCCAGTAGTCCAGAAAGTTGTGGACATCCACCTTGAGCTCTTTCATGTCTTCTGGAGTCATGTCAGAGATGTGATCCTCCAGCAGATCCAGGCTGGTCAGCTGATTGTCAGACACTTTTCCTGTGTGTTTCTGAATGCGCCACAGAATACGTGCAGCCAGGCTGGGAAATGAACAAAGTGAAAAATTAGAATTATGGAATTGTACACTGAAAGCTAGCCAGTTTCAAAACTATATGTCAAATAAGGACTCGCTCATCCTAACACACAACAAACAGACCTTATATTTCAATTAGACTGTTAAAAAATAAAATATGAAACAGCTGTCTTTCTCCCTCTACAAATCTACTCACCGCACATTCTGATTAGGTGCTTTGCCCTGTTGCTTGATGGCCGCACACTCCTGCTTGTGCTCCTCCCAGGCCGCACGCTGACATGTGCGGTCACAATAGTATGCAAACTTGCATTGGGCACAGCGATGTGGATTGGACTGTCTACGGAAGCAGCTGTGACACACTTGCATTGACAGCCTGGATGTAAGATGGTCAGGGTCATAGAGGGAAATGCTGTGATTGCATCAAAACACAAAAACAGGCTCAATGCTGTGTTGAGCATAATATAGTACTTTACCACTAAAAAAAGATGTGTTTTAATATATAGTTTGGCTTGGAATGACGAAGAATAAACAAAAAAGCTGTAGCAAAATAATCCTCATCAGAGTTTTTCCTGATTATATACCTTTAAGCAACATAATTGTGTCAAGACTTGATGATGATCCTGAGATGATCTGCTACATCCTTGTAATTATCTTATGAAGCACATTCTTTTGTGTACAACAATCAGCCAATGTTAAATAAAATAGTCCTCATGCCTCGTGACGTTCAATTGTTCTTGGGGAAATCTGACGTTGATAATAGACAATGACTCTCTCATCCCAGCCTTTCCTAAACACATAACAAAATTCTCAGTTTTCAGACATTGGTAGGCAAAACTGTGCCTTTCTGTTTATGCAGTTTATGCTTGTGTGGATTTTCTCCAGGTGCTCCAACAGCCCAGGATTGGTCTCTGCCTGTTGCCCAAAGGCTCTGGTCCTTGTGACCCCAAATGGGATTAAACTATTAAGATAATGAATTAATGAATAATAAATGCACCTGGAATATTGGACAATTATATTTTTTGCAATACCTTGCCAAATGACTTGACAGGAAAAGTAACAAATAATCCATTTGCATTATTTGTGAAACTACAAGCATCTTGTGAGTGTACTCCAACAAACCAAGAAATATTGGATGTCCCCAGTATTATGTAATATTCTATTTATAGAGGATACTACTGTAACCAGGCAAACATTCAAATCACTCCTATCTTTCTCTCCCCTTCTCTTTGAAAATCATTACACAAGTTCACTGCTACTGGCTTGCTCCTAATAAATTTGTTCATTCAGACAATAATGGAAACCAATGTTTCTGTTTACAAAGTCTTTAAGTGGAGAGCTCTGTGTGCTAGCTCCAGTCCTGCAGAAGCAGACTTCTATACAAACCCTTCTTACTTTTTATGGAGATGAAACAGTGATCCAGTCACATGAGAGTGGAATCTCTCTTGCCCTTGTGCTGTTTATTAACCTTTTACAAGATGTAAATAAATTAAACATAAATGCGTGTAGCTATTTATTATTCCACATTCCATGTTTATATTCAATTTCTGAATATTTTATATTCAATTTCAGAATTACTCACCTATTCTCAGATTTCACTAAAGAATTTAAAACATTTATTTTAGTAATTTAATGTCTATAATTCTCTGTCTCTTTTTTTTTTTAAAGAATATTGTACATGAAATGAACAGAAAAATGTAATGCCACAGAAATACCCTGTATACTCAACTTTTATTATAATATTTTAGAGTTAAGTTACTTAAAGGAATGTTTTTGAATGAATTTTTCAAAGTTGACTTGTGATTCAAGCCTAATCCAAGTTTTACTGTAAGCGTAAATCATTTGAGTCATACATATTTGATCACTGAATGCAGCCTTTGTCTAATAATAGTCCTAAAGCATGTTGTCATAAAGTCATAGGATATGAAACTATGTGTGTCTCCTAACTTACACCCACATGACACAGCACATGAATCAAAAAAGCGTGACAAGCATAACTTGGTTCTTAAAGGCTTTACTTTGGACAAGCTTGGGTTCTGTGTTTTGAAACCCTTTCCAATTAATTTGTGTCTAAACAATTTAAGTCTTTTTTATTACTGACCAGCAATAAGTAGTAATTGCCAAAATAAGATGCTTATAAACATAATATGAAAATAAACACTTGTCACAATAGCATTGACCTTAGATTCATGGCTACACAATCAGAAGCTTTTCTACAGCTATAACTAGATGCCATAAGTGACTAGTTGGATATGGCATCATATGACATCAGCCTCAACAAGGGACTGTCAATATTTTCTAACAACAAAAACTGTGATGACTACAATAGCTAGGAATTGTCGAGTTATTTTTACAGCTTACATGTCTATTGCAATTAATTATTAAACACTCAATTAACATTTTGTTTGTAGGAAATATGAACACCTTAGTTACATTCAAAGCTAACACGTAGTAGTAGTAATTGATAATAACCCATAACCAATGTCATTAAATCTGAAAAATTGATTAAGGACTGTGGTACCAAAACAAGACTCCTGTTGTTATCAATATCAGAGAAATTTATAAGATACACAAGATGTATAAGTTGAGATGCAGTGCTTCTGTATACCAGCTACTTAATAACAAAATGTACTGTAAAGTTTGAAATATCATCTAGTCAAATTTTTTAAAGCCATAAATTGTGAAAGGTCAGCAATACATGACAATGCATTTGGGGGCGCACGTATGACCATACCTATAAAGCACATAATGCAACTCCTAGCCCTACCTGTCAAAGACAACTGCTGCAAAGCTGGCTTCTGCAAACACAACCTCACCAGGTTGTATCTCTTTGGTTGTCTGAAGGCCACGGCCTTTCTCTCCAGCTGCAAACACCTCCACGGCATCCATTTTCTCAAGAGTCATTTCAGAGAAAGAGAGAGTCTGGCTACTAACCGCCACTACTGATGGAAGAAGTGTACAGGGTGCACGCTCACTTTTCCCAGAACTTACTTAAGCCCTCCTCCCTCAACTCTCCCAAAAAATAGGCTCATCCCCCTGTTTCTAAGCTTCACCACCTACTCATTGAATGGGGTGCAGGAGGTTGGCCTGTGAAGATAACAGGAACCAATAGTCCTGGCATATGGGAGGAAGGTTGATACACAGGAGTTTGTGTGTACTCCCCTTCTTTGGGAGAAGCTAGTACTGGGCCTAAAATATTTTTATCCAGCAGCTGCGCCTGCTTGTCACAGGGGAAGTACAAAATAGGATGGTCGGACTAGATGGAAGACCCTCATATTAGCTGCAGAAGCCATCAACCAAACCAGTGTGTATATAAACACAGCATTTTGGCAATTTTTGCTTTATGTAACAACATGACAGAATAATTAAATTAACTTTATTGCATATGTAATAATGTGTTTTCTTTTACGTCATTGCTATTAAGTAGTTGCCTATACTCTGATTTAAATCACTTTTTGTAAAAAAGGAATTCAATGAATAAAAACAATATTTGAAAAATTCTCCTTATAAAAACCATGGGTAGCAGCATTTCAGCATTTTTAAGACTAATAAGATCTGAGTTCTTTCCTTTTTGTCCTCTGATCTGTTAATTCTTGCTGCTAACATGGCAGCATATATTGAGTATCAGTTCATAAAATTTCAAGTCACTTACCTAGGAAAAAACAGCATCAGCAACACCACATGACACACTATAGATGTACTAAATCTAGGTACATAAAGTATATCTTACAATATGCTCTTTAATGTTCCTTTGTGTATTTAAATAATGTTTGTGAATCACAGTAGAGTTTATGATTGTGTTAGATATTTATTCCAGGCTTTAACCAATGATTAATTCTCGGAAAATGTGTTGTCGCTCCAAACAGGCATAGATGTTTCCATAATCTCCCTGAAACAAAATGTTTACAGAATGAGTGTGTAAAGAGTGCATGTCCAAGGTTTGCTACGGTGTGCTGGGAACGATCAAAGGAGATGTAAAATGTGGAGCAGTTTCCAACATTGTACTAAGACTGCCATGAAATTCTTATTACATATTACATTATGTGAATTCATTATTCAGAGAAATAATTAGAGCAACTTTTGGCACCAAAGCATAAAATCATATGATATAAAAACTGAGTAGAACTAGCATATGCATAATTTCTTTATTGTGTTTTATATGAAAATTGTATTTCAATTTATCTCACTTGGTCACAGGAAATCAAAAGGATATGAAACAAAAATGTCAGATAATTATTTCACAAACAATAATTTTATGAAAAACACAGATTATACACACATACTGTATGCATTGAAATATGGGAATACAGAATGCTAGTAACAGCTGTAGGGCAGGTTTGTTTGAGGCATTTTGGGAAATAATTAAAACGTCATGCCAAGTAAAAGTTGTCAATGTAGTGTAATAAGGTGTCATGTTTAGTCTTTTGGAATGTTACATTCGGAAGGTTAACCACTTGGCTTGTTATAGCTGCTAAGATTCCTTAACTATGGTGGCACTTTTGATATTACAAACAGTTTATCATTGAGCAAAATGTTCAATTATTTCCATATTAGAATAACTTTGGAAGGTGATAAATCTACACAAAATGAAATGAAAAGATTATTAAAATAATAAAGATTAGTAAAATAAGGTCTGAATAAATTTAGGCACTGTTTTCAAAGTGATTCGGCTTCACTTTTAAGGACAGTTTGATTCTTTTAACTCTCAAATGAATTACAGTTGACAAGAAAGACAGCGAACCCTAAGCATACTGCCAGTTCAGTTTTGACTTTGCTTAATCTATAATCAATACATTTATTTCACTAATGAACTCATAAATCATAAAAGTCCAAGTGGGCTCCAGAGGGGTAGTCATCCTCCAGCAGTGCCTTCAACAGCTTGCCCACAGACTCCTCGCAGGTGAGCAGGCGGCCCTCAGAGTGCATGGCTGAGAAAGTCTCCCTCATATTAGCATCTGCTGTGCTTGACCGAGCCTGGAGTTGCATGTCTGTGTCCAATGGGCCTGTGACATTGTAATCAGATAAGATTAGTACACATCAGAAGCTCCCACAGACACAAGTTTCTGGCTACTGATGATCAGACGGTATGTGGCAGTAATAAAGACTGCACTGCCGTTAAAGTTGTCTTATTATTTCAGAAAATACACTAACTTGTCATTGTCGAACTTTGTCATATTTAACATGTTTGTAATATATCATAATGTAATATGAGTCATTACTGTACGACAATGTTAGAAGAAGGAAAAGTGGATTAGATCGGTACCAGGAGCGTAGTTTAACACTCTGATGTCCGGTTCTTCTTCGGCCAGCACACGGAACATCATATCACGCGCAGCTTTGCCGCTGCAGTACAGGACCCAGGACGGGAACGGCTTTACAGCACACAGAGAGCTAATGTTGATGACGCAACGCCGTAAGCCGTCACAACTTGGAAAGGCCGCCAGTATTCCAGAGGTCAAATACAACGCCGAGCTCAAGTTGAATGACCAGTACGAATTCAGTTCATCCATGTCGGTTAAACTTCGCACGTAACGAGAGACATCGCCAAGCGAACCTGTAAATTTTCCCCAACCCGCGCGCGCCCGCCCGCACACACACACACACACACACACACACACACACACACACACACACACACACACACCTCTTTAATAACAAACATTTCTTAATGTTTTTCTAATCTAGCATCCTGACCGCCTGTTATACCTTTATAAATATTAAGGAGTTTTACACACAACGTTATTGACTACCTTTATGTCATGTTAGAAGTGCATTAAAGGGAGACACTTCACAAACCATGTTGATGTTTGTATTACAAAAATCTTTCAAATCTATATGAAGACATTAAATGTAAATTGGTCACCTGCGTTGTTAAAAAGAAGGAGATGTTCGACAGCAGAATGTGGTGTATTTTTGGCTTCCCTTAAAACGTTCTCCACTCCCTCCTTGTGCCCCAGGTCTGCAACTATATAACGAACAACCAAACCAACCGTGCCCGATTTTGATGAATCTAAATGCGCCTGTAGTTCCTCAAGTTTGTCGCGAGATCTAGCAATAAGCAGGAGAATCGAACCCGGTTTTAGAAGCCTAGCTATTTCTATAGCCAAGCTCCGACCGAACCCTTTGGATGCCCCTGTTATGATGCACAGCGCTTTCCCAAAGAGTTTTGCCTCCGACAGTGCCATAGTCAAAATGTTTTCAACAGCAATGTAGCGCACCACACCGTCAACAGTAAAGGTTAGCAGTAAGCGCTGACGTTTCGTACGTCAGAAACTCTTCCGGGGGCTTGTCCAATAACGTTCTGCTCCGCCCCGCCTACAGCGGGTAATCTGGTTTAGATCTGTTTGTGAAAAATGTTTTATGTGAAAGCTATTTTATTTGGAATAATGGTGATATTCTTTATAAAAATAAATCTCTATTTTTCCTAAATTGGGTCAATAATAATATTGTTTAATTTCTCAGTTGTTTAATTCTGATGGTTACTTATATTCTTATTCAGAGTTTCTAGATAAATATGATATTCCTGTAACTCCTCGAGAATTTGCCATTGTAATGGACGCCATTCCTACTGGGGCCATAACTCTCCTTAAGGACTCTGCAAGACTCCAGTTTTCTTTTGATACAGTAATTGGAAAATTTTGCTTTTTATCTACCCCATCCGGTCGGAACAAAAGAATAAGACAACAGTTTCAAGATGAGATAACTTCTCTTCCATATATTATGCCCTATTGGAATGGCCTATACGAAAATATTCCATGGAAAAAAGTGTGGACTCTGTCATCTAAGTACTTAATAACTAATAAGGTAAAGGAGGTTTCTTATAAATTACTTCATCTTTTTTACCCCGTTAAGCTTTATTTAAAAAAAACGTTTCCAGATATTGATTCTTTATGCTCATTTTGTGGGGCTGAAGATGAATCTATGTCTCATCTCTTTTGGGAATGTACATACACCAGCTTTTTCTGGAAGGATTTTTGTATTTTTGTACACTCTTTTTCCTCACAAAGTTTTGCTTTGTCATATAGAGATGTTTTATTTGGTTTTCATAGCTTTTCTAAAGAAGACAAAGACCAATATTATTTGACAAACTTATTTATTTTTCTTGCAAATTTTTTTTTTACACAATTGTAAGTGTCAAGGTGCTAAGCCCTACTTTCTCGTTTTCTGTAAGGACATTAAATCCTACCTGGACACTCTTCTTACATCCAGCAACTCCAAAGCCCTTAAAACTGTCTCAGTGTGTCATTCCCGTAATATTTTCCTGATTTTGTAAGCTGTATTTGTATTCTCATTTGTACTCACCCCTGGCATTGTTTTTTTTTTGTTCTGTATGTTCCCTACAGCATTAAAAAATCTTTAAAAAAAAAAAAAAAAATGTGTATGTGAAATGTTTGGAGTATTAAAAGAAACATGGTAGAAGAAACATTCTCGTTTCTCTTCTGGTTAGAGGAAATGTTTGATGACAATAAAAGGGACAAAGACAAAATAGTATCTAATTAATCATAAATGTGTGTTTTTAAATTGCATTTAGCAGGCGCTCTTATCCTTTAACTAACTATACAGTGACAGTTTCCTTGCAGCACCTGGGTTTAAGGATATTTTTTCAGGTTACTAAACGTGAAAGTATATTTTTCTGAAACAGAATACACATCGCACGTTAAAAATGTAGTGTCGAGGGAGATACTTTGCTGACAACGCTATTTACAGAAGATAATAGCACGGCAAATTACACACGGTTTCATGTAAAACGTAACAAAAGGGTAACGTCACAAAATAAACGTTACCAAAGGGTAACGTCACAAAATAAAATACACTGCAATATATATATACAGATACGGCAGGTGGCAGTAACGGGGCATACGAGTAGAGTATATGAATAATGAAGAAGAAGTCGGGGATTTTAAGAAAAAAAACTCACATGAGCACAGGAACAAAACTTACGCTTTCATACTGGGTTAACCTACAAGGGCACAGTGAGCTACACCCTGCAAAGAACATACTAAAGGAGTGTTGGGAACATAACAAATCAAATTTCAGGAGCTTTGGATGGATAGGAAATATAAAAGCAAGGATAGCTTGTCTTCACTATCTTCAGTATTGCCCTACTGTCCCATACCCCCTTGGATGTTTGTAATGCCATTCATTGACTTGCAGTTACAAAAAGAAATCAAAAGGAAAAAGAAGCTAATGCCTATCTGGAGTATAGTACAAAGCTATATAGAGATCTTGCAAATAAAATAATTATATACACAGAAGGTTCAAAGAACCCTGAAAATGGACGCACAGGTGCTGCAGTGTACATGCCACAATGTGAGGAAATTGTTAAAAAGAGAACAACAGATCATCTCTTAGTTTATACAGTAGAACTAGTAGCCATAATATTAGGCTTACAGTGGATAGAGCAAAGGAATAAAAACAATGTAGTAGTTGCATCTGATAGCCTCTCTGCTCTTAATAGTATAAGATCTGGGAAATCATGCAGACTTGATATTTTAAATAAAGTATATCAAGCTGTACATAGGTTACATAATAAAGGTTTTAATGTAACATTTGTCTGGGTTCCTGCACATGTTGATGTGAAAGGAAATGAAGAAGTTGATTTGTTGGCAAAACAGTCTCTCAAATCGCAAACAGTAGACTTGGAAATTGCATTAAGTAAAGCTGAAGCTAAAGCAATAATTAAAGTTCATACACAAAGGATATGGCAGGAGTATTGTAATATTAATGACACAGGAAGGCATCTGTATAACATTCAAAGTATAGTTGGAGGGGGGAGAGATTTGGGTAGAAACCGAAGGGAAGAAATGGTCATAACCCGTATTAGAATAGGACATACAGGACTCAATAAAACACTTCATATAATAGGTAAGCGTACAAATGGATTGTGTACACACTGTAATCAACTTGAATCTGTACAGCATGTGATAATGTAAAGTCAGGCAAATGAAGATGAAAGGAAATTATTAAGAGATGTATGTGAAAAATCTAAAGTCAAATTTCAATTGGAAAATATACTTGGAGCAGCACTTAAGAAAATATATGTACAGTTAATCATATTCCTGAAAGAGACTGGTCTGTTTAAAAGAATATAAAGTTTTGTTGTTGTTTTTTTAGTTTGTCTGCCAATCTCTTGTTCCACACTCCAGTCCAGTAGGTGGCGGTAAAGCACCTATCAGTTGGTTTGCCAACCGCCATAAACGCTTCAGAAGAAGAAGAAGAAGAAGATGAGCACAGGAAAGCATGGCTGTGGATATGAGAATACCTTCTTTTCGAAAAAATATATCTCTGTCAGGCTTTCATGGGAGTGCAGAGAGCAAACATTTGGTTGTTCCGGGAGATGTAATCACATCCGACACAGGTTTTATGAGGTAGAATATGCATTTACTTTGAATCGGAGGATTGTGGGATTGATCTAAAAAGCAAATCAATTATTGAAGATCTTTAAAGGAAGTTGATCAACAATTGATTCGCTTTTTAGATCATATTCTAAGTGTCACACTTGAGTAGATTAAATAAATGAAATAACACAGTATGTAGAGAACTTTTTGTAGTATGTTTGTACATCGGACAACAAATCGATTCGATAAAGTACAAAGTAATGGAACCTTTTAATATGTTAAATTGTAGGTGCAGTTCAGTAGGTGCAATTGTCCAGTTTCTTTTGAGTTTCTTTTGTTGCATCTCAATTTCATTTGCTAGCTTTATTTGTTTACATGTTTTGTATTTCTTTTCTGATATTCACTACAGTTTCCTCAGGCAGTTATTAGTTAATTAATTTCACTTGCTTTCGTTTCATTATTAGGGGCCATGGAACCTACATGGATGATGAGAAGCTCACAGCCTCAGTGGCTGGAGAGGTAGAACGAGTTAACAAGTTAATCTGTGTTAGACCACTAAAGACAAGGTGAACGCTTGGCTGCTAACTGACCCAAACAATCATTGCCAAAGTCATTTGAGTGGTGTATTGGATTTACTAGTGTTTGTGTTTGTTTTTCTTCAGGTTCTATGGTGAAGTTGGGGATGTGGTAGTTGGTAGGATCACAGAGGTTTGTAAAGTGGAGTTTTAGAGAGCAAGTAGTTCTTTGTTATACTATACCAATAAAGGAAGATTGAACAACATTTATAGGCCTCACCTTTCTCTCTTACTGCAGGTTCAGCAGAAAAGATGGAAAGTGGACACCAACTCTAGACTGGACTCTGTATTACTGTTGTCCTCAGTCAATCTTCCAGGAGGAGAGTTGGTAAGCAACATTATTGCATAAAAATCATTTTGTAAATACATTAATTGAATTTGTGACAGTATATCAGACTACAGATTTTTAAAATTTAACGCTAACCCTTCATTTGAAGAGGAGACGTTCTGCCGAAGATGAACTTGCCATGAGAGACTATCTCCAGGAGGGAGACCTCATTAGTGTATCCTTATAGGTGTTTATTTATCAGGTAGGACTGGATGATATAACCTCAAATCAGTATCATGATTTATTGGCCATTTTACCTTGATTATGATTACTGAATGATTATTTTGTTAATGTTTGTATATTGTGCTCATAATTTACAGAGAAGGCTTATAAATATTCTCAACAATTTAAAACTGGGATATTTTCTTCTAATGGGAAAAAGTGCATTACTTACTTCTGTGATTTAAAATAATTTACACGCACAGATGTAGTGGCAGAATTGATAGGTCGTGGTCAATTTGACAACATATGCATAAGTATTTTAGTAATGGGACATACATGAACACACTGGGGAAAGTATTAGCAAAGATGTATAAATAATTAAAATAATCACCATGCGTAAATTACATATATTAGAGATTCTGAATTTCGGTCTAGATTAATTTTCAATTAATTGCCCAGCCCTAGTATTGAGTGTGTAAAACCCTGTGTTGGTGGTTGGGGGGCTTAGCAATGCTCTAAACTCATGGTTTTTTTAGAGAGACTGAGTTTTAACTAAACTAGATTTGTCTAATAAATTAAGTGTTTAATAATTTATCTAATACAGGATTACTGTACATGGTCAGAGTGCTTTATTAAAATACCCTGTTTAGTGTCTTTATCTCTCCTCATTGTGTAATTCCTTGACTAATTGAAGGCAGAGGTTCAGTCTGTGTTTTCAGATGGTGCCCTCTCCCTTCACACACGCAGCTTAAAGTATGGTAAGGTAAGAACCACTTCTTGTGACGTGTAGTTCAACACACACATAAGATGCCACTGGGAGCTTACTGTAATTTGCTGAGCTTGGTTGTTTTTCCACTGTTCCTAACTGGCAGTGGATGGGTTTTCCAAGCAAAGAAGACCAAAACGATTTGGTTTGTGATAGCTACTGCTGACTGCTTCAAAACAAGGTTGTCATACAGGAAACTGGAATATCACTTGACAAAATTGAACAAATGTTCAGCAGTGTATTCAGGGCAGTTGGCTATGATGAATTTTGCAAACATTTAATAGAAAGCATAAAGGGGAATATTTTTAAAAATATACTAAAGTTAAAAACGAGTTTTGTGCAAAACTGTGCCACAACTCTTGGGGCTTGAGTTTCAGCCACCTCAAATGCATATTTTTGTAAATGCCTTCCAGAGTAAAGATTTTTCAAAACGTTGGATTCCGTGGATATGTGTAAACGAGTAAAATGCATTTTTTTAAAAACGATGACTATCATATTCAAGATTTTTTCACCGAATGTTAATGCAAATGCAATTAAAAAAATTAACGTATAAAAAAATATTCATTTATAGAAATACATGGTTACATGTATGTAAACAGGCCCTTTGCCACTTATTTCCTACACTGTAAGTTGCAGTGGAGAATAGTGCTATGCAAACATACTGTATAATTTCATGAACACTTATACTCAGGAAATGTGATCTGAGTACAGTTTGAATGCATGTAGAAAGTGGCACTTTGTCCATATAGAGTTTTTAAAAATGTTATTGTTTATTTCTATCTTAGCTGGGACAGGGTGTGTTGGTGCAGGTATCACCTTCCCTTGTTAAGAGACAGAAAACTCATTTCCACAATTTGCCATGTGGGGCATCTATTATACTGGGGAACAATGGCTTTATTTGGCTGTACCCTACACCAGGGCAGCAAGATGAAGAGGCAGGAGGGTACTACACAAGTCTGGAGGTGAGAGGAATATGTCATATGAAACATTTTAAATTACATTTAACATTGAATTTAAAGTGTACATTTTTTTATATGCTATTTGGATCATGTACACCTGTATTTTTGTCCAGCCTGTTCCTCTGTCAGATCGTGAGGTCATTTCTAGGTTGAGGAATTGCTTGTTGGCCCTGGCAGTGCACAAAGTTTTGCTGTATGATACCAGTGTTCTTTATTGCTATGAATCTTCTCTCACACATCAGGTATTATTGGAATGGACGTGTTCTTAGATTTCTTACAAAACATTTTCTACATTAAAAAAAGGAAAATACAGACTGTGCTATGTAATATTTTGTATTTTATATGGTCTCTATAGTGTATTAAGAAACTTGTCCATCTGGCCTGTTTCCAGGTTAAGGACCTCTTGAAACCAGAGACCATGGATGAAATTGTAATGGAGACAAGGCAGCGAATTCTTGACCAAGAGGGTTAGAGTATTGCTACGGACAAAATAAATAACATTAGTGTGCAAATAGCAGGCCCGCCAGTACCATGGAAGGATCTACACAATGATTAAAGAGAATGCTGTACATTTATAATCTTTGTTAAGAAAGACTCTGGAGCAACATAAAATTGTTTTAACAAGTCAGCATTTTTATGCATTTGTTAGATTATCATGAAGACTATAAACACAAATGATTTTGTACACAATTCCAAATAAAGTGTTCAGCTGTGGGCAGCTTTTAAACCAAAACCCATATTGTGCATTTGTAACCATTCTATTTTAGACCTTGCTGTCCAGAACAAAATTCATTTTAATGTTTTTTATTGCATGCTACAGCCTTGATTAATAAATGGTAATGCAAACCTGATGCATTATATAAATAATTGTGCAAATTAACAAACAGCATATCTACATATCTGTAGTAGATGTTGCCGCAAGGGAGCAGCATACAAATCTTTTAGAACATCCAGCGTGTGTCCTCTAGTAGGGCATATATTAAATATATTACCTCTTCGTCGTCTTCTTCTTTCGGCTTCTCTCGTTAAGGGTCGCAACAGCGGATTTGTCCGCATTTTCAACTGGCAAAAGTATTACACCGAATTAAAACAATTTTTAACTTTTAATCGCTGCGTATCAGAAATAAAATGCTTATATGTGTAGTTTAGGCGACACTTGAAATAACTATTATCTATTATTATTCTCTAAACCCACTTGCCCCAGTGACCTCAAATTGCTTTCAGGATACTTTAGATAAACACTCTACAAATGCTAAAAGGCTTATTTATGAAAATTAATAATTTTCTTATGTTAATAGATTTTTTAAATATACAATACATATTTAACAAATCTATTATTCTCCACACGCCACATGCCCCGTGACCTCAAACTGTCTTCAGGATACTTAAACATGCTACAAGACTTATTTATAAAACTTTTTTTTCTTATTTTTATGGATTTTTTAATATACTGTACATATTTAAATAAATCTATATTCTCCAAAGCCACTTCCCCAGTGATCTCAAACTGCCTTCAAAATACCTACATGAACACTCCTCAGATGCTACAAGGCCTCTTTTGCAAATAATCATTGTCCTTAATTTTTCAGTAATATTTAAATTAACAGTACATTTTTTAATAAATCTATTATGCTCAAAGCCACTGCCCCCACTGACCTCAAAACTATTTTCTTAAATATTAGGGAAAAAATATATATATATATATATATATATATATATATATATATATATATATATATATATATATATATATATATATATATATGTGTATATATATATATATATATATATATATATATATATATATACAATATATATATAAAACACACACACACACATAGTGTTATATACAGGTCCTTTCAAAAAATTAGCATATTGTGATAAAGTTCATTATTTTCTGTAATGTGTACTGATAAACATTAGACTTTCATATATTTTAGATTCATATTACACACAACTGAAGTAGTTCAAGCCTTTTATTGTTTTAATATTGATGATTTTGGCATACAGCTCATGAAAACCCAAAATTCCTATCTCAAAAAATTAGCATATCATGAAAAGGTTCTCTAAACGAGCTATTAACCTAATCATCTGAATCAAATAATTAACTCTAAACACCTGCAAAAGATTCCTGAGGCTTTTAAAAACTCCCAGCCTGGGCTCCATTACTCAAACCCAATCATGGGTAAGACTGTTTACCTGACTGCTGTCCAGAAGGGTTACTATTGACACCCTCACAAGAGGGTAAGACACAGAAAGAAATTTCTGAACGAATAGGCTGTTCCCAGAGTGCTGTATCAAGGCACCTCAGTGGGAAGTCTGTGGGAAGGAAAAAGTGTGGCAGAAAACGCTGCACAACGAGAAGAGGTGACCGGACCCTGAGGAAGATTGTGGAGAAGGACCGATTCCAGACCTTGGGGGACCTGCGGAAGCAGTGGACTGAGTCTGGAGTAGAAACATCCAGAGCCACCATGTGCAGGAAATGGGCTACAGGTGCCGTGATTCCCAGGTCAGTTTCACTTTTGAACCAGAAACATGCAGAAGCTTGACCTGGGCTACAGAGGAAGCAGCACTGACTGTTGCTCAGTGGTCCAAAGTACTTTTTTCGGATGAAAAAGCAAATTTTGCATGCTGGCCCGAAAATCAAGGTGCCAGAGCCCGGAGGAAGACTGTGGGAGAGGGAATGCCAAAATGCCTGAAGTCCAGTGTCAAGTACCCACAGTCAGTGATGGCTCCAAAGCGTCAGCTGCTGGTGTTGGTCCACTGTGTTTTATCAAGGCAGGGTCAATGCAGCTAGCCATCAGAGATGTTTTGGAGCACCCCCATGCTTCCATCTGCTGAAAAGCTTTATGAGATGAAGATTTCATTTTTCAAAGCACCCACCTGGCACCTGCTCACAGTGCCAAAAACCCACGGTAAAATGGTTTACTGACCATGGTATTACTGTGCTCAATTGGCCTGCCAATCCTCCTGACCTGAACCCTCCCATAGAGAATCTGTGGGATATTGTGAAGAGAAAGTTGAGAGACGCAAGACCCAACACTCTGGATGAGCTTAAGGCCGCTATCGAAGCATCCTGGGCCTCCATAACACCTCAGCAGTGCCACAGGCTGATTGCCTCCATGCCACGCCGCATTGAAGCAGTCAAGGATTCCCGACCAAGTATTGAGTGCATAACTGAACATAATTATTTGAAGGTTGACTTTTTTTTGTATTAAAAACACTTTTCTTTTATTGGTCAGATGAAATATGCTAATTTTTTGAGATTTTGGGTTTTCATGAGCTGTATGCCAAAATCATCAATATTAAAACAATAAAAGGCTTGAACTACTTCAGTTGTGTGTAATGAATCTAAAATATATGAAAGTCTAATGTTTATCAGTACATTACAGAAAATAATGAACTTTATCACAATATGCTAATTTTTTGAGAAGGACCTGTGTGTGTATATATATACAAACCAATTAAGAGTGGCTTTGGAACATAATAGATTTGTTTAAGTATGTATTTTATATTTAAAAATTCTATAAAAATAATAAAAGGTGTTTTTTTTTTTTCATAAATAAGCCTTGTAGCATGTGCAAAGTGTTTAAGTACCCTGAAAGCAGTTTGAGGACACTGGGGCAAGTGGCTCTGGAACAGATTAGAGTTGATTCAATAAAATATAATTGAAATTATAATAAATTTAAGGACTGCAATTATTTAAAAATCAGCCTTGTGGTACATCAGGAGTGTTCACCTACGTACTTTAAAAACAGGTTGAGTTTATGAGGGAAAGTGGCCTTAGAACTGAATGGATTGGTTGAAACACGTCTAATTTTGCGATAATCCCTAACGCTGCGGCACTGAAACGACCACGACCATAGAGATCGCGAGGGACAGCTGGAGTATTTAAAAAAAATTTAAACATTATAATCGCGCGATTTGTTAGGAAATTGGGGTTGTAGTGTATTGTCTTCCTTGTTCTGCTCAATATCCTATCGATTTGTTTGAAATGGTATGCTTCGTTTTGTCATAAAAAAGGAGACGACCGCGAATATCAAACGAATGTCGAACTTTATCGCAGTGAGTAACGGCCAGCTGACAGGCAGCGGCTGCGAAGCAGTATTGCCGGACGATACCTTCCTCATGAATACCTCGCCCGATCACGGGGCCAACTGACTAACCGTTACCATTACCACTGCTCCTAAAGCTAAGGTAGTTTCATCAAATACTAGTTAACTGGTCTTAAAGTTGTTAGGCGAGTTCTCGGTTCTCGCTTTGTGGCTTCCGCAGCTTAGAATAAATAAAAAATGTTAGCGGAAGCACGTACAATGTGACGTCACACGCAAAGCTTCTCAGCAACCAACCCAACTTGGGTACGGAAATATGGCGGCCCCTGCGTCGACGGCTACTCGGTAGGCATTTGCTGCTAAAAAATCTTCCAAAATCACAAAAATGCTGGAAGACACCAAGTGTATTAGTAGCAGTAAATTGTAATTTACTATTGAGGACGGGTTTTAAGGAAGTGTAGGACTGCACTCGGGAAAAAGCGCAAAAGTCAAGTTGAGTGTCCGAGTTAAAGTGCCTCAGGTCCGGGAGTATTTGGGGTCCGAAAAGTAGAGACGGACGGCAAGCGTGGACACGGAAGTTAAAGAAAGACTTTTGGCAACGAATATGAACCCTCCGTGTGGCCAAAATCTTTTAGGAATTAGTTCATTTGGATTCATGCACCATAATTATGTCTGTGTACGGAAACAAACTCGCCAAAAAGTTAACCTGTTGTTGTTGACTAGCGCCTAAAACTGGGGCGACTCGCTAGTTGCTGCTTCTACTTCTTTTTGGATGCTAAAAGCTGACACTAACGTTTCCAGTGCCTTAGCAGTGTTCGTAGAGTATTACAACGTGGAACGTTTATTCAGCACCCAGCAATTTAATTGCTGTGAGACTTAGAATTCAGAGTTATTTGAATGATAGCCAGCACAAACACCCACTATAACGTTGTCGATAGGACGTTTGCTCCTATTTTCTTTATCAACACATTTCCTAATTCCCTATAGTCAGGTACTGACTTCTGTTAAATTTAGGGTCTGCTGACATTATGTATATATTCAGGGTTTCACTGACGTAGAAGTTTCCCAGTATATATGTAATGCCTTTGATTTTGGTCTATTAATCTGAAAGTGTCCATAGAGGCAGCAATTAAATGTTATCTTCACATAGTCTTGCACTTTTAAGCATATAGAATATATTTGGTTCATGGTTGCCTTTAGAAAATTATAATATAGTTCAGATTACAGCATATGTTAATAGGGGGGATTAATTAAATCTTCAGTCTTCAACACATCAAGGGGAACTCTGTTTAGGATGTCTAGAACCAAATATGGGGATTCTTCTAATAATGGTACCAGTAGGTCTTCTCATTGACATTGCCAAGCTTTTGATATGGTTCCTTATACAGTTTACATGTGTAATGTGTAACTTTACTCTGATATTATGGATTTTTTCTCTAATTGTATCAGACAGGAGCTGTTGATCATGCTGCCCATTTATCCATGGTAATGCCTAGAAGTCCATGCCTTCAAACTTGAATTCAAAGTTAGTCATTTGGATCTATGTAACGTAAGTGTGGAGTGGTCAATGCATGCTACAGACAAAGAACTATTGAAGATTTCACCTTTGGATGTGCCTTTTCACTGTAGAGGGCACAGAAACAACATTAAGTTGATGTCAGAAGTGGGATTTGGGATCTGGTGGTCTTTTCTCTCATCAGACTGCTCATCCACTTCACACACCCCTTCACAATTTTGTTGGTTGAAGTGGACTATTGAGGAGTTTCTGCTGGTGTCAACCTGCCACCTGTTGAGCTCTAAGACTGTGATCACAGGTTGTGCCTTCCGGCTACAGCCTGGCAACCTGCCCTTATGGGGCAGCAGCCAGGGAAATTTGTTGGGGACCAAAGAAGACCAAGTCTGCCTGCTCTGAACTTCATCAAGAGTAGTGGGAAGAGGGACTCGTCACGGCATGGTTCTCAGCATTGCAATGTCTTTGAAGTTCATGGTAAGCAATTTTTAGTTCTTCATTTTAGATCCATCACTTCTGTATTTCTATTCTTCTGTAAGTTCTATTACAGAAGAATAATATATTTCTATTCTTCTATTTTGTTCTTTATTCTGTTCCTCAAACATTTTATTTGGTAGTCATTGGCAATCAGTGTTTTTGGTGCTGGTTGAGAATTCATTGCAGTTCAGCGTAGTCAGAGCAGAGCATGTTGTGGATAGGAGAGTATAATCATAAAACTTTCACAAACATCACCAATGAAAACACTTTCATGACATGGCAGTATGACAGCACTGTACAGCAGTTTAGCCAGTCTTTACTAAGGCATCAAAATATAAGTCTAACAATTCTAGTAATGGGTTTAATTATTTCAATTAAGATAAACTGTGAATAAACATCTGACTCCTCTGTTATTGTTGGCAGGCATACTTTTACAGTTTGCTGTAGGATGTAGGTCCATATCTCTAACTGTGACCTGGATGAGTGGTCCAGTGATATCAGGGTTAATGCTGACTCCCCTTTTGTTCTGGAGGCAAACTCAGCTGTCTTCAGCAGTTCCTTCCCATAACATGACCATTGTCACACCAGCCAGAACAATCTCAGTTTCTCCAGCTAATCTGCTTGCGCAACAGGAGTGTGATTGGTTGGCAAAAGAATACAGCTTTTTGCCAGCTGCTAGTAAGAGGAGGGAGTCCTACTGCTCTTTTTAACTGACAGAAGGGTCAGTGACATGATTTTTATTGTTTTTGAATCACTGAGCGTGTGCAAGGCCATGCCAGTGGTGTAATCCTGGGTGCTGTTACAGAGCCTGTCCTGACTAGAGCTCTCACTTACGGAGTAGGTTAGGACTCCACACGCTCTGTATTAGGGCAAGCAAAGACCCGTCTGACTGCAGTTTGGGCTGCATCTATTGAAGCACTTTTTAATGTTCTATAATGAGACATTTTTCATCAAGACCTACACTTTGAAAGCATTTTCATATGTGAAAGTATACCTAAAGCTTGTTGCTTGGATTGAACTGATTTCTGGTTCAGACTTTTTTGTTCAGGTATAATGGTCATAGTTTGTAGTGCTAAACCTGTCTATTTTCATAGTTAATAAATTGGTTTTAAAAAAGACACATTAAATCATAATTTCAAAAGTCTCCCAATAATGTTCAAAGTTTGAGAGCCATAAAGCAGTTAGTATTTTGTTAGGTAATTCTTAGGCAAGGTATGAAAATCTGACGGTTTGATAACCTTAAGCAAACATATCACAGTATTGCTAGCCCTAGCCCTAAACCATTTTTAATGTAGTCCAAATTATGGCGCTGTAGATAACGTATTCCATACTCTAGTTTTTTAAATAAAAGCACAGACTATCACTGCTACTACTACTAAGAATAATATTAAATCATTCTCTAATGTTATTTAATATTGATAAACATAAACAGTACTCAGTGGGAAGAGAGAGCACACGAGCGAATGTGTCTGCTTGTTTGACATGTTTATACTTAACACATGCACATAAACATTTATTGTGGAAGAAGTAAACACCTATTGTTTATTGTTCTGTTGTATGTGCATACTGCAGTAATGAACTTTTCAGCGAAGCACAAGCAGCCGGTGTAGCAGATTCTAGGTGACAGAAAATTTCCGTTCATTAAAGTCAGAGTTCATAAAAAATGTTATGGGCAATGGTATGTTTAAACCTAAGCTTTGTAACATACCTGTAGCATTTTTTCACCAATGCACTCACTATAATAGCAGGTTGCAAATGTTTGTTTTGAGTTTTTTTTTTTACCTTGAATTTAGTAAAGAATGAGGGCTGGGCTGGTCGGGTCACCTCCTTCTGCCATTGAGCAAAGTTCACTGAATGTTATGTCAACCAGAGGTGGAGTGGGGAAGCGGGTGTGTTAGTGAAAGTGAGTGATTATTTGTGATTGTGAATACGCCACAGCACATCATATAGTACACCTCAACGAAATGTGACCTCTGCATTTGACCCATCCGTGAAGGAGCAGTGGTCATCTAACAAAGCCAACGCCCGGGGAGCAGGGCTTGGGGTAATACCACAGTGGTAGCTTTACCGGTTCTGGATTCGAACCTGTGACTTCCTGATCACGAGGCGAAAACCATATCATTACGCCACCGAACCTAACTGCCTAATCTACGCTTCACACAACGTGAAGGAATATCTTCACTTTCATACCTTCATCTTTGACCAGGCGTTAAAAACGACTCATGCCACAGATATGGCATGACAGAGCTTTAGTGCGGTTTTGAAACAGTGGCTTTATTAAATTGCAGTACACTGGTATGGCGGTAACCAGCCCATGCCTAATAATACTATTGGCAGTATATCTTGCATATGATACCTGACATAATCGTAGTATGACTGAAATTCACTAATTAAAACAATTTGTTGTTGCAGCCCGTAACTGATTTAACACACAGATTACTTTTGATTATTAGCAATACATCATAATAACCTGGTAGAAATGTCACAGTTGGATTTGGGTTCTGTAATCATCACTTTCCAAAGGCATATCAGAGAGAGGGTTATTTTCTGAACTGATAAAGTGATAGAGTTTTGAGAAACCAATGGGCTATGTAACAGTTAAAGGCTGTCATTCTGTTTGATCAGCACACTTTGTTTTAGCTCTGTGCCCACATTCCCTTCTAAGCTGACAGCAGTGTTGAACATGTATAGACTGTGGTGTTGTAGACCCTAGCATTTCTCAGTTGTTGTTTTTTTCTTCTTTTGGCTGAAACTCATGGAATCTGCACAGTCTAGACACCAAAGCTCCCCCATGATTGCTATGGGTCTTGAAGACATGGGTTTATTTTGTACTGAAGTTGAGAGGCAGAGGTTTCCTGGTAAGATTTCTTACTCATCAAAGCCAGCTCTTGACCCGTAGTGGCCTGACCTCTTTTGCTTCTGCATTCTGACCACTATCACAAAATTTCTACAGCTTGATATTGACTGGAGTGTCATATGTAATATATCTTTTGAATACGTTGTTCTTCAGTGGGTATCTGTCTGTCTCTAGAGAAAGAAACCAGGAGAGTCTAAAAAGTGGGAGCTGCATTAGGCAGCACAGAAAGATGTGGTTGCAGATTGGATGTGCTGAGTCATGTGACAACACGTAGTAGTTTGTTTTTAAAGGGAGCAGTACTTGAGTATACACTGGGGAAAGTATTAACATAATTTAGAAAAGTATTAACAGGGACAGTCTCCCTGGAGCAACTAGGGTAAGGGGTCTGTTGGAGGTAGGATAGAACCTAACTGGGATCTATGACCTCATGGTCAGCAGGTGAGAATCCTACACACTACAGTGCTTCCCCTTGGTTTAGAGCTTTGTGGGGGTGAGGGTATAGGGTTAGGCTTAGACGGACACAGACACCAACACTTAAACGAATCCTGGTGTTGTTTTTATGACAACTAATAAGTGTGGAGCTTTTGTCACTGCAGTGTGTCTTTCTGGGCTTCTGAACAGTTTTTCAGTTGGTTGATGCGACATGTGTTCTCTGTCTGCTGGTGCGAGTATGCTCACCTGTGTGCGCACACGTGTTTGTGTGTGTGTTAGGCATGGGCCGGTTACCGCTATACTGGTATGCCGCAGTTTAATAAAGCCACCTTTTCAAAACCGCGCATGCCTTTGTAGTATGAGATGTTTTCTAACACCTTGTCAAAGATAGAAAGTGAAGATCCCCCACATGTGGTGTGAAGCATAGATTAACACGCCCCCTTCCCCATTCCCCCTCTTGCTGACACCAGCTATGCACGATGGCTAGGGTTCGGTACCGAGTTCGGTACTTTTAAAGGTACCGACCGAATGATGTCGGTACTACGGGATATCGGTTCAAATTAAACGGTGCCAAATTTCGATACATTCACACGCTCGTCAGCAGCAGTGCGCACAAGCTGAGCGGGACATATGGAACTGGGTGAAAGGTTTTAATTAATAAGCAGTTATCTCAGCCTTTCAATGCAATTTCCTTTTACAGCAGCAATAGCAATAGTATTGACATTGAGAACATTGAATCTATGCCCTTGACAAAAGTTCCACTGCAGCTTTAGGTAATTTGTGATCTGTTTTACTTAATGTTCTGGGATATTTTTTGTAAAAACTGTAATAAATTTATATAAATTAGTTTGGGGCTTATTTATTATGGGGCTGTATTTTTATGTTAATACAAACCAGGTGTTAAAGATTAAGAGCAAGGTATTGAAATGAAGTACTGTTGAGTATCAGTACCAAATACCAGGTATCAATTCAGATCTGAAAGGTACCCAACCCTAGCGATGGCAGGAGGTGACCCACTCACCCCTCACTCTTTGCAAAATTCAAGGTGAAAGACTCTAAATAAACATTTGCTACTATAGTAAGCGCGTTGGTGAAATAAATACTATAGGTTTGCTACTAAGCTTAGTTTTTAACTTGCCGTTGCTTGTATTATAAACTGTGAATGAACTTTTTCACACATAAAAAATCTGCTGCTTGTGCTTTGCTGAAAAGTGTACTGTACAGTACTGTAGTACGCACACACAACCGGACACATTTTGAAATGGAATTTGCATCTGCCGTTTGCGGATTTTTCCTCACCAATTGCCTTATTTGTGCCATTTAGCCACGTTTCACGCAAGCGAAAGCCGGGGCATTTTTAGCGTAAAATTACACAGACGCAGAGAAAAGGCTTTTTCTCCACAATAAATATTTATATCTGTTTGTTAGTATAAACGCATCAAACAAGCAGACACACTCGCTTGTGTACTCTCTCCCCCATTACGTACTGTATGTGTCAGTAGCAGCAGTGGTAGCCTGTGCTTTTGCATTAAAAAACTGAAGTGTGTAATACATTATCTATAGCACCATAATTTGAAAATTAGAAATGAGTTAGGGTTAGGTTTAAAGTAGGGTTAGGGTTATAAATACCGCAATACCATGATATTTTTGCTTAAGGTTATCATACTTTATCCAGGCCCATGCCCATCTTTCATATGATACTGTAAATTTCTCCTTGAGTGATTGTGAGAATTATCAAAGAAAGATGATCGGTCCTTAACCGAGTCTTGTGTACAGTTAAAGTAATCCCACATTATACAGGAACCAGAAAGTGCAAATAGCTTTAAAACATCTGTAAAGAAAATTGGATGATCAATATTAGGTCCATAAATTTTACATAGATTTAGTACCTCTGATAGCAGGGTCCGATATAAAGTTATATATCTATCAGAGGGGTCTTTAACGGTCTTTTTGACTTGGAAAGGGACTGATTTGTGGATTAGAGTCATAACACCTCTAGCCTGAGGACTAAAGGATGCTGAGAAAATCTGGCCACACCATCTTTTGTGAATTTTTGGAAACATTCTCAGCTATTAAATGGGTTTCCTGAAGAAAGATTATTTTAGCATGAAGCTGTTTCATTCTACTCATGAGTTGATTGATTTTAGTAGTTTTGTTCCAACTAGGGCTTGGCAATGTGGCCTTAAAATAATATTGCGTTAGTTTGGTTTTTTGCCTACCAGTCTATGAGCTCTTTCAGTGGTTAAAGGAGTACAAAGAGGTCCCATCTCCAATGCATCTGGTCGCCATTGTTCTAAGAATGAGCAGGCATCATTACCTTCAGCTATTTCTGGCAGCTCGATGATTCTCAGGTTAGATCTACTACTCAGATTTTCCAGATCTTCCACTTTGAGGTAAGTACCTTAACTTTAGCTTCTAGCCTGTTCACAGAAGAATGGCTATTAGTTGCTGTGCCTTCTGTTTGGGACATGCAGATTTCGGCTTGTATTAACCTCGTCGAGCACTCTTGTACTTAGTTTATTTACATTGTGGACTGCAGCAAGTCTGTTATAAACAAATTTATTGCTTGTAGAATGTGTCCTGTGTTAAAGTTGGCTGAATCCGTCATGTTAGCAGAGTTGACGCTACAGCTACATTCGGCAGTTACGTCTGCTGAAGTTTCAAGTCTTTTGTTTTTGGTTTTACTCAATATAGAGAAAAATATGCAACTCGTGTAGTTGCAGGGTGCGGTGTGCCTTGCGCCTGCTCTTCCCTACTCCATAACCGGAAGTCCTTGCCGGGCAGTCATTTAAAGTTAAGTATTTGATTATTTCGAGAACGTTTGACAGCTTCCAGATACGCATTTTATGCTTTAAATACATTTTAAGTTTGTTGAATCAATTAAGGAGTTCACTTATGTTTATGTGGTTTAAGAAATAGTGCACATTAACCCTGATGAGTGATGAGAAGCTGGAAACGTAATGAACATGTCTCAGTGACCAGCTTTTCTTAGGATCCTCTGGTGTCCACACACTCATTGAGATCCACTTTTGTCTGTGCAGATATGCAGTGGCTTAATATTGCCTGTTTTGAAGACATAGTTGAACATGGGGCATGCCACAGCAGTCGAGTCAGGAATGTGACCTACTATGCATTCCTCTGAAGTCTCTTTCCCTTTGTCTTTAAAGGCATTGATGCCATATACATTATATACTTTATTTTGCTTAAAGTCAAAATTCAGAATTCATACGTTTCTTCTTAAACCAAAAAGTGATTTTTACTTTTATTTCTTAACATTCTTATTTTCTGAGCTTCCGTGGTCATGAAAATATACATTTTAGAACTGCATTGTCCAGGCTTAAAAATGTTATGTATTTAAGTAAAATAGTTTAGGGATTAATTTCTTATGTAGGATATTAATGATGAAGATCAAGAAATTAATTGTGAAGGTTTGTTTTGTGAAAACAAATACAAATAGGGATATGCCTCTCCAGCTTTTTCAAATTTGATTCAGGTACCTGACCCTGTCTTTCTTTATTAAGCAATATGACTCACTGGATGAAAGAAAATTTGATCATTTTGTATGTGTAAAGAAATCAGACTTGATGGATGTAAACATTGTGGGTTTAAAAAAAACCCCAAGATGTGACATGCTATTCCACATCCAATCATCACGCCTTTGGAGCTCACAGATTTTAACAAAACTTGGCATGTTAATACGCTCATAAGAGTAACACACAAGACTGTAATTGCTAGTATCAATATCTTGGATTCAATATTAAAAGAGATTTAAAATAGCAGAGTTTTTATGGGATTGTTACCTTGACTATATCACCATTAATATTCATTTTTGACCTGCAATAATCAGTGTGAAGCAAGGTGTGCAAAAAAGTCTAGTGTAATCTATCAACAGCAGATGTCAATTACGGATGGTGGTTAGGACACTTGCCTCTGGACCATGAGGGTTGGAGTCCTACCACTACCATCATTGGGTTCCTGAACAAGACCCTTAACCCCAAGTTTCTCCACAGAGACTGTCCTTGTAATTAGGATGGAAGTTGCTCTGGATAAAAGTGTCTGATAAATGTAAATGCAAATTACCTGTTGTAGATAAAAGCACTGTCTTTGCTGCAGCGGCATATATTTTCACAATGTCTTTGGTGGAGAAGTTGTTTAGAAATATTGTTGTGACTATACATGTGCCTGAGAGGGCAATACGGCATCACCCAAATGAGGGCAGGTCTGCACATCTGCAGAAACTACTGTTTTCACACTGAAGCAAAAACAGATTAGTCAGTCTGGCTCTAACAGTAGTAACTTGGCAAACCCTCTCAATCCTGAACCTATGGCTGATCCCTCAACACCTGGAGATGGTTGTTAATTTTGAACTTCTTTGCTCACTTTAGTGGTTTAAGAGCCCATGTATTTTCTAGTTTAGTTTTGTGTTAGTTTTTTAGGTTTATGAGGAAAGGCCTGATCTATATTTTCTGAAAATGTACAATAAAAGAGTCTCATATGATTTACTTAATCCATGTGGCCCAATGTCTCTCAAGAAGTAAAAAGTATGAACTGAGGAGAAAAACAAAAACTTTTCTGATTGTAATTTATTTGTATCTTATTGTTACTGTAGCATTAAAGCAACACTATATTTTACAAGATCATTTTTATGGTACATCAACTCACAATAGGTTCAATTACACTGTTATCACTTGAGAGCGTCTGTAACGCCTAAACTGGCACAATGAAACTTTGCATTTTGGGTAGGAACCTCACCACAAAAAGAACTACAAAATTTGAGTTCTTTACGTCATATGTCATATTCCACTCTCCACCTTCAAAAGACAGGGAAACGGCAGGGAAACGAAATTACAAACTAATGAAAGTATGACTGAAGCGGCAAGGAAAATGAAGATGGTAAAAGTGCTGTAAGAGAAGACAAAGAAAAAAAGAGGGAGAGCGATAAAGTATGAGCCAGGACTAGGGTGAATATTGGCCCGGCTGAAAGAGGAGAAACGATAGTGACCTGGTGCTGTAGCTGTTGGAGTAGTAAGTATAAATTCTTTGCTTACCATCTATATCTAGTGCGTTTAAGCTTGCTGTGTGTCAGGCTGTGTTACTGAAGTCATAGCCCTCCGTTCATGTCAGTAAATCACTTTATCAAGCCGGTAGCCAACATGCTATGTACTTGTAGATAGTTAGCATGCTAGTTATTGTTATTCTCATTTTGACTTGAGAGCATTGAATAATGCAAATATGGACAAAAGTAGATAATTGCTGACAGTAGACCATTGGTGTTATGTCTGTCAACTGTATTTCTCCAAGTGAAACATGGCTCAGATGCATCTCTGGCTAATGCAACCTGTTGCAGATTGATCTATGATGTTTTGTATTACAATATGGACAAAAACATTACTATCACCACGCAAACAGCATTGCATTTCAGTAGGACTGTGGCTTATTTCCACAATGGACAATCAGTTATAGGGCTGGCCCAGATGATAGCAAAAACACTATCTTTACATTTGTTGAGTTAGCTTTTGTTTCTTTAAAAAAGCAAAACAATATTCATGTTTGAATAAAGTGCTGTAAGGCTGTTTTACCTGGTCCGAAGACACTGACCGCACATTAGTTGTCCTGCTTCTGGAAGTTTGTTGGTCTCATTGGCTTGTCAACAAATGCATGTGTATTACTGCCACACAGATTTTACGACAGTTGTTACAGGCAGTACCGTTTCTTGTCTGTAGGGGGACCCTGTGAGCAAATCTTACATAGTGTTGCTTTAATGTCTAATATTTATTTCTAACTAATTTTTTTTGCATTTCAATTAACATTATTTTCACTGCTTCATATGGCTTTAGTCTTAGTAACCCTGTGCTGTAATCACTAACTAAAAATCCCCTTTTGCCTTTAAAGAAGTAGGCCATATTTTTAAAGTATTTGTTCCATTGATTGTGTCTGTAAAACACTTTTTATTTAGCATATACACAGGGGTTTTATAATGTTGTAGATTTACTGGCTGGATTTTCTTCCTACTAAAGGGAGTATTTCCTTTCCACTGTCGCCTCAGGCTTGTTTGTTGTGGGTTTGGGCAGCTTATATGCTTTGTGCTTTGTGATAATGAGTGTTGTTAAGAGTGCTATATAAATAAAATTGAATTGAAAAAGAAATTGATTTAAGAAATCTTCACAGTCAAACTAGCATGACTACCACACTGAAAGGGGAAGAGTCTTTCACTGCTAATTTTCAGTAATACTCATTCACAATAAAGCAAACTCAGCTATGTTCAATTCAGTTTTAGTTATGTAAATGTACAACAGTCATTGTCACAGAGCACTTTTCATATAACCGGCCCAAACCCCCAAGCAAGCCTGAGGCAACAGTGGCAAGAAAGAACTCCCTCTAGCAGGAAGAAACCTTGAGAGGAACCAAGAATTTTGCATAGAATTTTCTATAATGAAACTGTTGACCTCATCCAATTCAGTTTAAAAGTCAATTCCAAGACCATAGTTGTATGTTAATACTGCAACCTAATTGTCCCTCTTTCTACTTCTAGTTTAAAGTTTAGATTTAATACTCCATTTCTAGTTTAAAGTGTATATTTTTTATTCTACTTATATATTGTTTATTCTATGTGCCCTATATTCTTTGTTCTCAGTTTCTTGTTGTTTGCACTGTGAAAACTGAAGCCATGTCGTCTCGTCTCGATTAGTGGTTGGTGGGGCTGTTTATGATCCACTCAGCAACGTTTAGTAAAGTTAACATCAGTTTACAGTCAACACATTATTTTTAAAGAGGTGAAGATATAAAAACAGTCCAAGGGACATGTTTGATTCCTGAGTCATTGCTAAGATCCATTCAGCGACATTAAGCTAAAATTAGTTCAATTTTAAATTAGAATTCGGTTTAAGTCCAAAGCGGCCCAAAAAGTCCCAGCTGGATCCAGCAGATGAGGTTTCCATAGAGTCCAGGTGAGGGTTCAGCCGGTGAAACATCAGCTCGGAAAAAAGAAGAAAGAGAAGAGGGTTGGTGCCCTACGATTAACCTTTGGCAGTGCCCAAGTAACTATGGCAGTCTGGCTAAAAGGAAGAGCTGAAAGGTAGCAAAGAGATCAGGGCTTCCAGGGGTCTCAGCGTCACGCCAAACCACTGTCTTGAGTGATCAGCGAGAGTGGCAGAACGACAACACCAATCCCCTCTTTCACCTTTAATCTCAAATGACCATGAACCCCCAGATCTCACCTTAACCCGAAAAAAAGAACTTTACTATTCAAAAGACTGACTAAAGAGGTAGGTCTTAAGCCTTGACTTAAAAGCAGATATTGTTTCTGAGCTCCGAACACTAATAGGAAGTTTATTCCACAACTGTGGTGCTTTATGAGCAAATGCATTTCCCCCAAAGTAACATTCTTTATTGTGGGTATTAATAAAAGGCTTTGCGTCGTGCAGTTGAAGCTTTTTATGTCCAGAGTAGTATTTTATGAAATTTGACTGGCAGCCAGTGGAGTGAAGATAGAAATGGGGTGTTATGATCATATTTTCTTCTTAGTGAGGACAGTAATCGAGCCTAGAGGTAATGAACGCATGAACCATATGTTCTCTGCATGTTGAAAAGATAGCATGTTTCTTAATTTGACAATATTATGCAGTTGTGTATTGGCAATATTAAGGCAGTGTGGCTAATGTTAGAAGCATGTACATCAAATAAAAGGTCAGAGCCTACAGTAACATTGCCTCTATTACCATTGGTCAGCTCCCCAAATTTTTTGGTCAAAAAATTTCATAAAGCCGTTACTGAAAATTAATGTTGGCACAGTTTGAGCAGTAGTTTGGTTATTAGTCAGCATGGACACCATGTTAAATAGAAATCTAAGGTTGTTTTGTTATTTTCAGTTAGCAATGATAGATATTCTGATTTAGCAGCTGTAAGAGCCTTTTTATAGCTTCCCATAGCCTCTTTCCATCCTAGTTCAAACACCACTAGTTTAGTTTGTCGCTTGACTTACATTCTAATCCGTGTCTCTTGTATTAAGGTACGCAAGTGGTCGTTATATCAAGGAGCAGTTTTATTTTGTCTGATATTCATTTTTTAATGGAGTAATTTCATGTAAGGTGGAACAAAGCGTAGATGCTAAATAATCTGTAATGCTTTCAAGTTCAGTGGTTCGCATTCACTGAATTCTGCAAATTCATTTAAAAATTCAGAACAAGGACCTGGGGGACGATAAAGAGTAGCGACGAAGATTTAGATTTTGTAGACATTTCTGCAATTCTAAGGAATAATAATTTTAATGATTTAGATTAAAATCCTGACTTCTGTGTTATTGAAAGAGATCTTTCATAAATAGTTGCAACTCGGGGTGGGCGATATATCGAATATACTCGATGTATCTCGGCTTGTTCCACGTGCGATATAGTAAATGACTATCATGACCATCGAGTATAAATCCTGACGTTATTTTTAAACAGACAGCATGTACTTCGCTTACGAGTTTTGCTTTTCTGCCCTGTCAAAGCTGACAGCTCGCTCCCCCGCCCATCCAGAAAACTTCTAGCGCATGCGCGTTTTGTACCACCTTCGTGTTTCGCTTCTCTGCTCGCTCCCCCGCCTATGGCGTCACATCAATGCCAAAACTAGAGCACGTAAAATGGTTTGCCGCAAAAATTCCACGGGCGTAAATTTCAAAGTCGCGAACGCAAATGTGAAAATCGAGAGCAAATCGTGGTTGTGATACTATTGCACGCAAACTGTATTTTTCCTCTCTCGAATGTCTTTTTTCCTCTCGATGTGTTAAATGTCCTCGCGCGCAAAGTAGATTACCGACGAGCGGCTTTTTTGCTCGAGTGAGATTTCTACACGCGCGGTTTGAAAGGGGCGGTGTATTGGCAGTTTCTGCCTGTGAATCCTATTGGCCAATGGCTCCTGGTTTTAGGATTGACTGCACGCTACAGACAGTTTCTACAGAAAAAACAAAGATGTTTATCGACCTTATAATTAGGGATGCACCGATACCACCGCCCGTGCAGTTACTCGTACTCGGAACAAAATTCCCCGATACCTAATACCGATACCACATGTGGAAGATATGATGTAAGTTGTGTTCATCGCCACGCGGAGGCAGTGTAAATGCCACAACACTTGCCAAATAAGCTGTAAACTGTGCGGAGATAAAAATGATTTTTCAGTCCCGCTCCTGCCCGCTCCCGCAAGATTCTGTCCCGCTCCCGCCCGCAAAATCCCGCAGGTAAACATATAAGTAGTTTTATTTTTACCGCTTCTTCCCGCTACTCTGTTATTTGTTTCACTTGCTTCCTTTTTGAGTATATATAAAAAAGAAACGGAAAATAAAAAATATGTTTCGTTTTATTTGAGTTTAATTAAATGGAATGATGAACATGAACCACGCGAGAATTAGCTTCCGACCTTGCGCCTGTAAATTGTTTTTATTTTAATTTAGTCGTTCTTGTTGCCTTTGTGCAGTAGATAAATAATATAGTGTTTGTTTTTAATAAATAAATTTTAAAATAATTCCATTTTGCGGGAGTCCCGCGATTAATTCTACTCTCCCGCAACCCGCACATACATGAGGACCTTACCGCCCGCACCCGCATTCACCCATCAAATCTTGTCCCGCGCCGCACTCGGTGCGTTGGGTCCCGCGGGAGTGCAGGTCTCTAATGTCAGCCGTCTGGAGGTACTTTAAAATAAGTGATAATGATAGCAGCAAAGCAGACTAATATTTTAATATTTAATTCTATTGTTGCTTTTTTAATGTTTTGATACATATAGGACAAATAAATGGATAAAAAATTAGCATCATTATTTTATAAAATGACATCATAAGGCTCAAGTGTACTTTAATTTATATTTTGGTTTTTCAAGGTGTTTTTTTGAGTTTAGACTACCGTATTTGCCCAACGATAGGCCACGGCTTATACATCAATTTTACAAACCTGCGTATTGGGTGCGACTTGCTTAAATGGGGTGGCCTATCTAAAAACATGAAAACGCATTCGCTAAAAGAAAAATTCAGTGCACAAAAAAGACGACATACCCAAATGATTCATCGAATTTAAATGTACTGTTTACTGCAGCAACGAACAGTTCGAAAAGCAACGCAAAACAAAGATAGATCAGTGATGTTCTGTCACTTAATCGGCGCTGCCGCATCCAGCCTCGTTGCTGCAATGTAAAAATTACACTTTTTCAGGCCTTTGCTACATTACATTGCATCCTAGTATTTAATACCAGCTGGCCAAAAACCAAATTTAACAGAAATAAAAGGAACAAAAGTTTATTGTTGGCTGGGAAAAGATAAGTTTTAATTTTCATTTGAACGACTGGAGGGTGAGGGTACTGCAGTACAGCAATGTCAATCATCTGTATACATGTAAATACTTCAGTATAAAATTAGCAACACTGAAATGTAAAAATTATTAGGCGTATCTTCAAATCCTTCAAAATCAGATCGGTAAACGTCATCGTTGCCGAACTACTCGATTGTGAGCTGTGCTGCTTTGCTGTCGCCGATGTTGGACACGCTTTCGTCACCGGTATCGCTCTCGGATATTGCAGACGCTGCTTGTGCTGCTGGTGGGCTTGTAGGTGGAGGAAGGATTTCAGCTTTGTGAAAACCGTTCTGTATGCTTTCTGGTTTCACGTTGTTCCACGCCGAAATAACACATTCACACACTTGACTGTACGTCGCACGTCGCTGCCGGCCACACGGAGTGAATGTATAATGTCACTATAGTGTTGCAAAGGCCTTCAGGGGCGTGGCTAATGACGTAGATGCTTTCACTTCAGATTGGTAAATTCAGTAACGTCGTGGCTAATAACACGGGGCGGCTTATCTTAGTTTTAAAACATAAATGAGCATTTTCTGTGGCTTAGAATGGGGCGGTTTATCATTGAGATAATACGGCAATTGATTTTGGTTAAAAAAAAATCTTTAAAAATCCTACTATTATTGTCATTCTTATTAATAACAGACCTACACAGGTATCGGTATTTGGTATCGGTGAGTACCCAAAAACAAGTATCGGTACTCGTACTCGGTCTCAAAAAACTGGTATCGGTGCATTCCTACCTATAATTATAATTTAATAGTTACACGTTTAATAAGCATGCAGTCAATGGCTCCCCTTGCCCACTTGTCTGTCCCCAATATAAAGTTTGCTATATTATACTTTGTTTAAAATATAAGCATTTACTTTGTTAAACTTTGGCTAAATTCGTTATATATCATTATATTCATTTTATGCAATATTGGGCTGAATTTATAATTTATACCGTGATTTAGAGGAAATTTCATGGTATTGAGATATATATCGTTTATCGTAATATAGCTTAAAAATATCGCAATATTATTTTTACGCCATATCGCCCAGCCCTAGTTGCAGCTGAGTAGAGGTTTGTGCTCATAACTATACCCAGAGGCGTTGCCTCATTTAAGGGTAAATACTCATTGGGTTTTACCCATGTCTCGGTTAAACAGAGCACATTTGGGACACGGTCCGAAATGATTTCGTTAAGTGCCGTAGTACTTAATGATCTGATATTTAGTGGTCCTGTTTTTAGATCAGTGGTGCAGATAGGCTGCATTGGGTGCTCTAATTTAATACAATTTGAATTTGAAAAGGATGCCTTTCGCATTCTACGTGAACTATTTCTGGTTTAGGGCACAAAGATAACGTCAATATGGTGGTACCTAGGTGACGACTCAAGGCAACTCGCAGGTGATCAGTTTAGCCTTTCTCTCTGTGGCCTGGCCTTGGCTCTGCTTTGTCAATGGCCACCTATACCTGAACCTGCATAAAGGCTAGCTGCTGTGTTCATTGAAATACAGGCAGCACCCTCACACGAAGGGTGGATACCATCCTGGCTCAAAAGACCAGGCTTTCCCTCGCAAGTGGACCAGTTATCTACAAAACCTATGCTATTTTCAAAGCACCACTTTGACAGCCAGTAGTTCAGCGACCAAAGCCTGCTGTAGGTCTCGGAGCTCTGTCTAGCTGGGATGGGGCCAGCGAGATTTACTGCCTGCGACATTGTCTTGGCTAGCTCTTTAAAATTACTTCAGACTTTTTGAGCTTGACGTCGTTGCTGCTCATGTTGAAGACTATCTTGGAATATCTACATCTATTTCTTTCCAGCACCTTAAGCTCAGGCTCTCCGTCTCCGTCACCCATTCGCCCTGCTGCAGGGGCACTAATGTTAAACCAGAAGCTCCTAGTCTCCCTGACTGCAAACTTGCAGCTAACAGGCTACCTGGTGACTAAGCTTTTTTGTCTGGAGGCATGTCTTTAGTTCTATAATCTTCTCCGTTAAAACTTCTTCCATCTTACACCTTTTACAGATAAAGTTATCACTTTTTAAGCTATGACTGCTGACTGAGGAACTAAGGCTTAACATTCTGCACTCGCTACAAAAAACATCACCGTTAGGCATCTCACTTACACTCTTGTTTGTTGAGTAGATTTGCTGAAAGGTTGCTGTTGGTTTTTGCGTCTCAATCTCAGCCGAGGTTAGACTTAGACTACGTTTTGGGTTTTAACCACTGATTATATGGCTTAAATCACTTAGCGTAGGGGAAATACGTGAAGAGTTATTGTAGAGACTCTGCGCATCCAGGCATAAAGTAGCCCTATAAGCTTGGCAAATCCCTTGTGGAGGATTTTGAAACATTCTAATAGATTGTTAGTCTCTTTGATTTAGAAGTTCATGGTAAAGATTGGTAAAATTTAAATGCAATTTAAGTTTGAAGGAAAAAAATGGAGTTTGGGATGCCAACTGGCGTGACTCTACTGAGACGCTACTGAGAAGCAGGAAGTTTGGCATTTTTTGAGCCAATTTGGATTGATTTTGTATGTATACACTAAACTGTACAATGTATTAGATAAATTTTTGCGTACGATGGCGGCCCTCATGAGAGTCGTTTGGCATAAAGGCATTCCATAAGAGTGCCGTGTCACAATACTGCGGTCCGGAATAAACACTGAAAATTTTAAATAAATGGCTATATTGTGAGTAAAACGCTGGTTGTTTTTGTTATTTATAAGCTAAAATACAAGTTTTGCATATAAAGGGGAAGATTTAACTGAACTGGAACACTTTACTGAATGTTGGACTTCCCTTTGACAGATAATAACCGCTAATAAACACAATGCGCGTGTTTACACCACAAAACCTAATTTTTCCGCAATTACCTCAGTTTTTGTGCACGTAATTACTCACCAATAACTTGCGTAACAAAATATGTATTCCGTTACTCTCCAACACTGTATGTATATACATTAAAGTGCAATTTGCAACAATTTCTGGTTTTCCAAATGCAATCGTAGTGATCAACTCTACGCACATTGCTGTAAAGGTGCCCAGATAATGAATTTGCTTATGTAAATAGAAAGCATTTTCACTCTATTGATGTGCAGTTTATATGTGATGTGAAAATGCCTCTTATTAATATTGTGTGGAGATGGCCTGACTCAACCCTTGTTTTGTTTATTCTCAGAAATAGTATGAAACAAACTTGAAAATGGTGTGGAGCGTAAGAAGTATTTTTAGGGGGCCACGCAGTGTCCCCTATTGTTATTGTGCCGATTTCTTTTTTTTTTTTTTTCTCTCCCTCAAAATGCGTTGTGGAGAAAAAATGGTAAGACCTACAGCTTTGAAATTTGGCGGGTAGGTCCGGTACCTCACCCACTACCAAAATAAGCTATTTTGCAATTTTCCAAAAAAAATAGCATTTTGCCGAATAAATGTTGAACCGTAGCTCTGATTCTCAAAAATCTTATATCATCTTATTCTTTGGTTTAAGGCGAATTTTTTAGACCCTTGCATCTATTTCTGCCGTATTTGAATTTTCGCTAATTTGCATAAGTGAAATCCCATTTTTTTCGAACTCGTCCCTGGATTTTTGTCCAATCTCCATGCAAGTGATGTCATTTGAATCCCAAGACACTCTTCTTTAATTATTATCGAGCACATTTTTAATTTAGGTCTTCATTTTTATGTAATATGCAAATAAATGTGCTCGGCTTGGCATTGGATTGCAACACCACACACTGAGTGTCATAGAAATTCGGCTCTGGGTGGGCAACAGCTTTGAAATTTGGCAGGTAGGTTCCTTGACTCTACCCAATACTGAACCAACAAAAATTAGTGCCATTTTGCCGATACAAACATTATTTACTACTTAGGCAAATCAAAATAATTGCACCACTCTACCACTTGGTGGCGCTAATAAGCTATTATGCGTTTTCCGTAATAACGTTTGAATCGTAGCTCCGATTCTTAAAAATCTTATCTTATTTCTTAGGTCAAGACGAATCTTAATAAACCCCCATATCTATTTTTCCCCATATTGGATTTTTCTTCGATTGGCATAACTAGTCAACTAGATCCTGGATTTTTATCCAATCTGCATGTAACTGGTATTATTTCAATTCCAATACATTCTTCTTAAATTATTATCCAGTATATTTTTTATTTAGGTCTTCATTAGGCTGTATTTTTTTTAATAAATGTGCTCGGCTTCATATAGTAATGCAATGCCACACACTGAATATCATAGAAATCTAGCTCTGAGTGAGCTACCGCTAATTTTCATAATATGAAATCGTATTATTTAAATCTCAGCATATTCTTCTTTAATAGTTATTGAGCACATTTTTCATTTACCTATTCATATGGCTATATTATGCAAATCAGTACTTTGAAACAAATTCAGGAAGACATATGTTTGAACAAACTTTAAAACTTTACTATAATTTACAGTTTTTAGACACTCTCTTATAGTAATTATTAAGCACATTTTCAGGTATTTCTTTATATGGCTGCAAAGCTTCACTTCAAAGTCGATATCCCACTTATTGGCGCCATAATAAACTATTTTAAAGTTTATTAATAAGTTTTGAACTGTAAATACGTAGAAAAAAGGATGAAAGATATCAAATCTCAACATATATGTACTTCAATTCGTAAAAAACTGATAAAGCTGCAAACTGCATGGCCCCCGTAATAACTGCTTGAAGTTATATTTATATTTTATAATTGGTAGGTTTTGTGTATGATGTAACCATTTGACAATTCCTTTGGGAACAGTGGGTACCCATTGAAGACGCTTGCAAACTCACAGACTGAACTTAATGACAATATAATGACATTGATGTCACCCGCGCTTAAAGTTCCCTCACCTGATGGTAAAATTCCTGTTATAAGTGTGTCCCCAATAATTGCAGCAACTTGCTGCTTTTTACGTCGAGTTTAATATCCAACCATTTCTTTTTTATTTTTCGAGCACTTTTAACTTGCCTCTGCCACTACACCACTCAATCAATTTTCTTTTGTTGTTATTGCCACTACTAAAACCACCAATTAGCATTTTTGTTGTCTCGATTTCACGAAGCAAAACTAAGACCTCCACTTTGCATTCGCTAATTTTCCCCCATTGTTTTTTGGGGTTTTTTCCCACAAGAAAGAGGGTATGTATATTGCTTTACATATTTAAATATGTATAATTATGGGAGGAGTTGGGCTGTGGCTGTGGGCTCGTGCATACACTTAAAATTTAATTACATCAAAATGATGTCACTGTGAGGTGTGTGTAGTGGAGGGTGGGAGTGGACACTTTGTACTAGATGCCTTGTACATTTTCCTGTCTTCGGCCAATCACATCCATGATTTTTTAAGCAATTAATGAGACGTCAAATAAAAAAGACTGTAATATGTACTTTGAATGCCAGACTACAGCATATAGGTTAATCAGCAGCATATATTGTGGTAATCAACAATGCAAGCCTTTGCATCTCACTGCTAGAATTCTCCCATGAACAATAAAACACAGCCCTAGTGTAATTCACATTGACAAAGGTTACAGGTTACATTCAGGCTACATTTAATTGTGGATGCACATCCACAGTAACATTGTACAAAAAGAAAAGAAAAGATCAGAAGAAAAGAATATTGCTGCTCCCAAGTCTGCTTTTGCTGTTTTCTTCAACAGTTGTACAGAATCTGAGTCATATGTTGTCATTATTCTGGCATTTAATGGGAACATTAACAGAAGTTTTTGTTCTGTGCTGGTCCTGCAACAACTAATCAGTATAACATAGCTGCAGATTAGAGCTGCAACTATCGATTCTTTTTGTAATCGAGTATTCTATCGATTTTCGATTAATCGAGTAATCGGATGAATTATTATTTTTTTAAAGACAAAACATTTGTTTTTAGGCTTATTCTAGTGTGTGAGTAGAAGTTAACAATACATGCGTTATGTTGTATTTAGAACGCCCTGATGTGTAAATGCTGACATAGTTATAAAATCACAGCAAATTTCTGATGAAAACTGACTTGTTTTTTTAGCTTTAGGTCAAATAAAAGAACTGAAAGAACAATAAAAGAACATTGTTTTATTGCAGAGTTGCAGAGTTTTTATTATCTATTATTGTCTATTTATTATCTATGGCGTAACATTCTAACACTTCTTTATCGGTTTGGTATCCATCAGAATATAGAATAACATTTTTTAATAAATACATTTTCTTTATTTCTTCTTTTCTGTTGATTACACTATAACATGATAAAATTGAAGAAAAAAATCTGATCAATTGAAACTGAAGAAATACTGAAGTTTTGGGGCATTTTGAACCAATTTGGCCTATAAAATGAGCTGCTTTTGGCCTTTCTGGATGAGAACTACATTTCCCACAATCCCCTGCGCGCCCCTCAGAGCCGCAAAGCGTTTAGCGCGTGTTACAGAATCAGCTATGGAAAATCTATGGGAAACTCAGTAAACGACTGTATTGTGGGTAGAACGCTGGTTGTTGTGGTTATTTATCAGCTAACATATGCGTTTTGTCTGTAATAAAGGGGACGCTTAAAGTGAACTGGAGCGTTTTAGCGAGTAATGGCACACTAACACAGGCGCTCACAAAGAGGGCACGTGTTTACATCGCAAAAATGTCATATATGGGTTTTTATGTATTGACTTCTGGTTTTATGCACGGAATATCTCACAAATACTTTCACATACTGAGGGATCAGATCTTGTCTTGATCGCGCCTCTAAAAACGTACATCATTAATAAGCATCCGTGTGAAACACAAGCGGCGCATTCACTAGAGAGTGCAATGAATTAAACAAAGCTTCGATTCTGGAAAAATTGGCTCGACCATTTTTTGTAATCGAATTATTCGAGTTATTCGAATAATCGTTTCAGCTCTACTGCAGATTTATGTCCTAATCCATTAGCTGTTTATGCCATTATGTTGCTTACATCACATAAATATGCTGCTGGTGATTCATTTCTTGTAAACACTTTTTAAATGAACAGTCTTCAGCAGAAGTGATCTGATCTGATGAGATATGCTGCCTAGAGTATAACCAAATAAAACACTCTCGTCTGTAGGGTTCTCAAACTATAAATGTCATTAGGAAGCTTTTGAATTTGACTCAAGTATTTTTTATAATTGCATTTAAATTAATGATTTAATGTAAATAATGTATTTAAACATGAAAAATTTAAACATGTGTTATATATTTTAAGCATTTATTTTGTCCAATATGAAACAATCAACTAATTGATTAATGGGGAGTACATGATTGGCTAATTAAACAATTGTATGCATAGACAGATGTACAAGTGGTCCAAATAAAGTACAAAATAAACACCAAGCTGTCGCATTAGAATGCTGAAGAATGCTTTGATTCTCTCTGACCAAATAGAGTAGGCTGAATGCTAGTTGTTAAACAGCTTTGTACTGTGCGTCAATGATCAACAAACTCTTAGCATAGATCCGAAATGAAAAGATTGATCAGAAATATTGGAATGTCTCTTTATTTTGAACAGGTCTATTAAAAGAGAAGGCTTTTAAATCAGTATATGATATTGTCCCATCATTTGTCATCGATTGCTGGTTCCTGAATTGTGTCAAATTGTACTACAGCCGACTTTGTGATACTGGCATACATTGAATCGTGTATCGTGATGAAACTTGTGATTTACAGTCTTTCCTTGTGCCAGGGGCTAAGGTTCGTTGACAGTTCTCACATTGCAGTTTTGTTTTGCATTACAGTTCTAGAGGGACTGTGCACATGATGTTATTGAGGCTGCACCTGGCTGATATATTCTTTTCTTCATTATGCATGGACTTGCTGCAAATCAGTGTTGAAATTCTGGTGAATTTTAACATGGTGATGTGTTCACATTTAGCAGCAATTTTAATGGCTAATAGAGCTGCACAAGCATAAGTGAACAACACATGCAGGATTAGTGTGTTTGTGTTGTCAGGATTGCTAAGGAAACAAAGTAAAATGGTGAAAAGGGGGGAAGCAAGAAACTTTTACTGTGTATTTCAGCTAACTGTTGACATACTGAGAGTGGGATTATATAAATCGCAATGGAGTGATTCTCCTATGAACTCATCACTAAACAATGTGCTTCATGTTTCTCCATCTGTAGCACCCCCTCCTTTTTCAAAACCTTGCCTCTCCTCTTTCACTTTGCTTATATGACTTATAAGCATTTGCACTTTCTTCAAGGTGGTTTCGAATTGAGAAATTTTAACAACTCTGTGTGTGTGTGTGGGTGTGTTGTGTGTGTTTATGGATGTGTGTGCATTCATTGTGTATGACACCTGGCTCAGGTTAAAATTTTAGGTGACTAAAAAATCAAATTATTGTGGTAAGATTGGTGTGGGCTAATATCTGTGAAAATAGAGAGTTTAACATTTTATATTTATTATAGATTCTTGGAGGCAAACAAGTTGTTTATATACATAAGAATTCTGGAAATCGTTTCAGATAAGAAGTTTTGGATTATTACACTTTTTTATTTAATAGATTGATATAATCAGAAAGTCATGGTGTTTACACCGTTGATTATGGCTGCAACACAATTGATATAATTGATTAATAAAATAGTTGCCATCAGATTTACTGAACAATGTACTTAGCAAATGTTTCAGTACTTTAATGCAGAGCTTACATGCAGGCAAAATCCGAGTTAAAAAATCGTAAAATCTTTCTTAGGATTAGCAAATATACAAAAAGGTATATGTGTATGAATTATAGTATATATTGTATATATATAATATTGTATAGTATATAATATAGTATATATATTGTAGGAGGAGGGGCCTAACAAAAAGTGCCTCGTGCCTCTACAGCTGAATAACTAAAGCTAAATTCCTGCTTCAACCTTCTAATAGCATATAATTTCTGTAAGTCTGACTTGTGCAGTATTTTAGCGGAAAGGCTTCCTTGATGTTCCTGTCTGTTGATGTGTGTGTATGCAAGGTTGTGTTTGTGTGTGTTTTGGGGGAGGTGGGAGGATCCAGCCTGCTGATGTCATTCAGTCCAGCAGGCAGTGTCTGAAAGGGGCCCTTTGTTGGCAGGGAGCAGCTCAAGCATTCTGCTTCTCCCGCTAACGGACTTACAGGACCGAAGAAATGGCAGGATCAAGCCTATTTTTGTCTTTTTTTAGCTAGATTTAGCTTCTAAAGTTGTATTAGTGAGGTTTGGATGGTTTTTCCTGAAACAAAGAGTAATTGGACTGGGTTGAAAAAAATGGATCCTACTCGGTAGTAGCGTTCTCAAAGTTATAAAGTAGCGTTTTGCAATGTAGATATGGCTTTTTTTTCTTTTTTCTGTTTGGCATCAACATAGGAGCCTGATGAATGATTTATTCTTTTTGACCTTTATAGTTGGTTGTTAATTTAAGGTTTTTGATGAAGGATAACTAGGACACAGAACTAGAGGACAGTCTGGCGGAATTGCTAAAAACAAATGAAAATGTTGGAGATCTGTCTAAAATTGGTGGGGTGCAAGTCTAAAAAAGGCCTATCTTCCTCTTCCAGCTGTTACTTTGAAGGTAAGAATTTCGATTACGTCCCAGAAAACGCAAAAAGTCTTGCGTGTGTTTATGCGCGAGTGGAAGTGAGGTTGCTTTGGGGAAAGAGTCTCAATTACATGAGGGTGAATAGGAGAAAATCTGAGACTATAGCCAATGCAACAGAGGGAATTTGGGTTGATGGTCTCTGGAAAATTGCAGGCTTTGCCACTTCACCTCGAGGCCTCCGTTCCTTCTTAGCCGGGCCACTTGGAAAATGGAGGAGGGGGAATAAGGGAGAGAGCAGAGCCAGACACTGTGGCTCATAGGAAAAGAAATGGAGAGGAAAAAGGGAGGGAGGAGAGAATACCAGGAAATCTGACTCCCGTCTGACTGCCTGTATAGGTTCACTCTTTTAAGTTTTTTTCATGTTTATAGAAATTCATCTACATTCATGTATGCTTTAAGATGGACCTTTTTGAAGCAACAGTCTTGTTTCAGACACTTTTGAACTAGGGCATTTTTTTTATAATATTAGAAGATACCTTTTGTGACGCAAATGAGACAGAAGTTAGGTAATTCTAAGCTTATGTCTCCTATCTGGCATTTCTTAGTCTAATGAGTAATAAAAGTTTGATTATTGTAAGACAAAGTTTTGGAATGTATATGATGTGTTACAGAGAATCACAAGACAATAATTTACTTGTATAGAATTAATTTAATGGTGATTAAATTAGCTGACCAGTAATTAATTGGTTACTATGACACCAACAAAAATCAAGACCAAGGGAAAACTGCAATAAACCTAAGTTGAAACATTATTTTCTCTTATTATTAGTGTGAGGTGTTTAGATTTTATATTTAATTATTTTTCTGGCTCGTTTTAAACATTCATTACAGTTGGAGTTTTTTTTTCATATTGCCATCAATCTTCAAGAGTGGTCTGTTGTTCTTGCTCTAATTTCTGCAAGTTGGATTTAAATCATAAATAAAAGACATGCATGTTCTGTTCAGCTCTACACAGTTAATGTATGGAATGCAATGTTTGTATGTTGTGAGTGTGAGCAGCAAAGGGGTTCAGCGGTGGGACACATAATAATTAAATAACGGTGTTGGCTTGGCCGTACTATATGCAGAGGAATTTCCCTTATTGCGCTGGGAAATACAATACGATTTTGGTTTGCAACGGCAGTATAGAGAGCCAAGGTGGCCAAGTTAAGAAATCTTAAAAATCAGTTCTATAACCAATGTTGGACTAGCCTTAAGATAATGTTCGATCAACCATAGGTCCAGCAAGATTGTCATCCTGGTGCTTGGATTGTAATGAAATAATCGAATATCATAGATTTTGTGCAATTTTGCACAGAATATTAATCATATTAAATTTTTGTTTGTAGTATTAGTTACTTACAATATTTGTGTTTTGTCAGTCTTGCTCATTTTCTTTGTCCTCTGTTTTGCAGAAGCCCTTCAACGGCCAGATTTTGAGCCTCATGGGCTCTCTGAGGCAGCACGCTGGAACTCCAAAGAGAACCTGCTGGCAGGACCCAGTGAAAATGACCCCAATCTGTTTGTAGCACTGTATGACTTTGTTGCAAGTGGAGACAACACTCTCAGCATAACTAAAGGTATACTACTTTAGGAAGTTCCTTATTTAATTGTGTTCTTTGTTTTTTCTGTATTGTTCTAATATAGGTTTTTAACAATTAAGCCATGCCCAAACCTCTCAAGACTGCGGCAAACTTTATATTGCATCCTGCTGAAACAGCTGGTTGAAAGTCATGTTGTGGTATAAGAACAAGTGAACAGTAAAATCAATTAAGCATAAAAGTGAATAAACTGCCTGCTTAAGTGTCAGGTGTGTAATTATTGTTAATCTTTAACTGAAAATTTAAATGATTATTATGAAGCAACTAGCATAAATGCTCTCAGATCATTGTATGAAGGAACATTGGTCTTATTTCTCAGAGAGGCCTAGCATATCCACTTAGTGGAGCTGGTTAATGTTGCTGCCTGGCTGTCCACATACTTATCTCACATTGTACATCTCTATTCCTCTTTTGTTATCTTGTGTGATGCTTTCCGCTTGACTTGGAAATGTCCTGCATAGAGTGATGCTTGAAAGTTTGTGAACCTCTTAGAACTTTCTATATTTCGGCATAAATATGACCTAAAACATCATCTGATTTTCACAGAAATCCTAAAAGTAGATAAAGAGAACCCAATGAGACAAAGATACTGTATTATAGTATTATACTACTGTATTATACTATAATTTATTTACTGAGGAAAATGATGCAATATTACAAATCTGTGTGTTGCAAAAGTATGTGAACCTCTTTGATTAGCAAAGAATTTGAAGGTGAAAATAGAGTCAGGTGTTTCCCAATCATCTGGTGTGAGTGGGTGCCCTGTTTTATTTAAAGAACAGGGATCTATCAAAGTCTGATCTTCACAACTCGTGTTTGTGAGTGTATCATGGAACGAAAAATGGAGATTTCAGAGGACCCCAGATAAAGTTCTTATGGCTCATCAGGCTGGAAAAGGTTACAAATCCATCTCCAAAGAGTTTGGACTCCTCCAATCCCAATTCAGACAGATTGTATACAGATGGTAGAAATTTAAGACCACTGTCACTCTTCCCAGGTGTGGTCAACCAACAAAGATCACTCCAATAGCAATGCGTGTAATAGTCGGCGATGTCACAAAGGAACTTCTAAACAACTGAAGGTCTCTCTCACAGGTTATGTTTGGAGAAAGGAAAACACTTCACTCCTGCATAAAAACCTTATCCCATCTGTGAAACATGGTGGTTGTAGTATCATGCTTTGATTCAGCTGGGCCAGGACGGCATGCCGTCATTGATGGAGCAATGGATTCTGATTCAAACCAGTGAATTCTAAAGGAAAATGTTAGGACATCTGTCTGTGAACTGAAATTCAAGAGAATGTGTATCATGCAGCAAGGCAATGTAGCATACAAGCCATTCTATCAAGGAATGGTTAAACAAGAATAAAGTTCATGTTTTGTAATGGCCAAGTCAAAGTCCTGACCTTAATTCCAAGTGAAATGGAAGGACCTGAACCCACCTGCGTCCCAGAGTTGAAGCTGTTCTGTACACAGGAAAGGGCTAAAATTCTTCAGAGCCAATGTGCAGGTCTAATCAACAGTTACCAGAAACGTAAGTTGCTGTTGCATTGTTGCACAAGGGGCTCACACCAGATCCTGAAAGCAAAGGTTGTCATACTTTTTCCACACACAGAGAGGTAATATTGCATAGTTTTCCTCAGTAAATACTCGAGTATAATATTTTTGTCTCATTTGTTTAATGGAGTTTTCTTTATCGGTGAATGGGATTTAATGGGGTTCTCTTAATACAAAAAAGTATTTAGGACTTCTTTGAAAATCAGATGATGTTTTAGGTCATATTTAAGCAGAAATATAGAAAGTTCTAAGAGGTTCACAAACTTTCAAGCTTCACTCTATGTGTATGAACCATAGCAGTCTGAGTTTCTGCTTTGGTTGTTTGTTGGATGTAGTTTGGTTGTGTCCTTGTATTCATGGTACGAGAAACCCTAAATTTGACAGGCAATTGTAAACTTCAAGTTTATGGACGTCTGATTGCAGTGTCGTCCAAGTCTCTGTTTCAAATAGCAAAATTGACAGGATCAGTTATATCAAGACTTTGATCTTCTCCACATTGGTTATGCTGGGTTGCCCGGCCAACAGTGCAAGCAAACTGATAGCCTTGAGAGTTTCACTGTCAGGCTTCTTCAATACTGGCGCAATGTTAAGTCATTTCTACGTCACGGTATTTGTTGAGTGTCAAGCCAGAGCAGGACCATTTTTGCAAACCTTGATCGCTTCAGCAGTGATAACGTCTTGCCCAGGTGCCTTGGCATTCTTCCGAGATCTCATCGCTGATTTCAGGCCTTCAACTGTGGGCCACTGTTGGTTATTTTATTTATTGGCTCTGTGATTAACAGCAGCAAAAAAGTGATAAAAAGGAGCAATTACAAAGATACTGCTTACAAAAAATTCTCAATTTTTTTGTGTCTACATAAAAGTCAAGAACAAAGCAAGTGATTGTCTTTATCTTATTGTTGCTTATCACAAGATGGTGGTCAGTGGTGGTCAGAAAGCTCAAATTGGCCATATTCTTGTCGTGTGAGATCCAGAACAGTATGGATGTTGAAATTAATCAAATCATCAGTGCGCTGCAGGCATGGACATTTTTGCATCTATGCAGTGGCAGACCATAATTGATTATACCGGGGGTTTTCAACTGGTGGTCCGCTGCCCCCTATTGAGCCGCGATGGCATTGCAGGTGGTCTGTAACATGCAATCCAAAATCACCAAAAAAATCATTTTATCTATTTATCAAAACCAGATAAATGGCAATTCCGGATGATTTCCAGATCTTTATGAATAATCTTTTTCTCCCCTTGATCTGTTAGGACAGGACATTAGACAAATAGAATTTATGGTCTGATTCCCTTGTGTAGACGGGGCAGCTTAGTGTGGAAATCTCCTCATATTGCACATTGTAGATTTATTCCGACAGACAAAGCAAATTAACAAACAAACAAAATAAAAAAAATATATGAATAATGAGTTTAATGCAATATAGAAAATAATACCCCGGCTGCTAAGTCTGAGTAGTGGTTTCCGTGACAGAAGCAGTTGAAAACCCCTGGATTAAATCATAATGACATTGCTTGGTGATTTTCTGGCTACGGCATGAAAATTCCAGCTAAAAAGAACATCCCGGTAGTAACTATGACTGCCCAATCTGTGTGCAACGTAAAGTAATGTAGAAAAAATAATGGGATGCATCATGAGATATCAAGATATTGTATTGAATCGAATAATTGACCTGATAATCATAATTGAATTGTATCATGAGACTAGTGCTATAACTCCAGTAATCTGCTAATGACTACTGGAAAAGTACCAACACTTATCATGACGCAGTTGATAGGATTTGGCTGTGCAAGAGTCACAGCTGTTTTAGTGACTACTAATAATGAATAGGTTGAAAATTTTAATGATAAATGATGACTATGCACCTTTGAGCCTTGATCATATTTACATACAGTATTCACTAATGTGTTGATTATAATCATTTTTGTTTTACTGGAATAGCCTGTTAAAAGTTTAGTCTTTTTACTAATCTTGTTGTTTAAAGCCCATTTAGATTCCAAATGTTGCCTCTGGAATTGAAGAATATGACATATAGTATTGGTATTAACAGATTCAGCCAGAACATGTACATTTCTGTGTTAGTAAACTGTAAAGTCTGTATGTCAAATTTTTGGCCAGTAACAACACTGCTGCTTATGTATGTTTTCTATTGTCCAAACTTTTGCCAGATCACTTTTTAATAACCTTAGTCTACCTCTGACTGAACTTGAAGACCTCTGACATGCAGATATGAAGTGTCAGCATACCCTAAAGTTTCAAATAGTCTCACACAGTTTTCCAATACTCCTTAGGAGAGAAACTCAGAGTGCTGTGCTACAACCACAATGGGGAGTGGTGCGAGGCTCAGAGCAAAAACGGCCAAGGCTGGGTACCCAGCAACTACATCACACCTGTCAACAGCCTGGAAAAACACAGCTGGTACCATGGGCCTGTTTCACGCAATGCTGCAGAATACCTGCTTAGCAGTGGCATCAATGGCAGCTTCCTGGTCCGGGAGAGTGAAAGCAGCCCAGGGCAGAGGTCCATTTCACTGCGCTATGAGGGCCGTGTTTATCATTACCGCATTAACACTGCATCTGACGGCAAGGTGAGGATACTGGCTCTGGTCAAAGGGATCATTCTTAAAACTATACACTTTTTATTTTTAGGGTGATTTAAAGGATATGTTTAAACCAAGATGGGCAGTTATCCAGTCTCAGGACTAGGTCTGATTCTACTAAATTAGCTGTTAGCTGCTCTCACTGTCGCAGCCTCAAAGTCCATCTGGCAAAGGTAGGATCACAATGCCATGTCCACAACCACATTGCATTCTTCAGTGGTCTGAGGAGAAGCCCTGAAGACAGAGATGACAAAAACTCCTACAGTGAACATTGTAAACCCTCTGAGTACTGTGGACTTGCATTCCCTATATCAGTCGACCCAGACTTAGAGCCCTGGTGGCAATAGTAATTAGAAAGCCACTTTTTTTTTTCTTGTTAAGATTACATATTGACAGGATGCTCTAAGAACAGATAAATACATTTTATCAGAATTTCAGAACTCATACATGGTCTAATGATAATTTCACAGTTGTATGTGTCCTCGGAGAGCCGTTTTAATACACTGGCTGAATTGGTGCATCACCACTCTACCGTGGCAGACGGCCTCATCACAACGCTACACTACCCTGCACCAAAACGCAACAAGCCAACAATCTATGGGGTTTCACCCAACTACGACAAGTGGGAAATGGAACGCACAGACATTACTATGAAACACAAGCTGGGTGGAGGGCAGTATGGAGAGGTGTACGAGGGAATCTGGAAGAAGTACAATCTCACTGTTGCAGTGAAAACGCTAAAGGTTAGTAAAAATTGTCCTCTGCCAGACTGTCTTTATATAATGGCAGTTTTATTATTTTGGGCAGGAATTAACTGCTTCCTCATGTGATTGTTTCTCGCTTTAGGAGGACACAATGGAAGTAGAAGAGTTCCTAAAAGAGGCTGCAGTTATGAAAGAAATTAAACACCCAAACCTGGTCCAGCTATTAGGTCTGTTACAGAAAAACTGATTGAATTGATGTTATTTAATTATTTAATAGACTAAAAGTGTATTACTTAATAAAAAAAAACCTTTTGTCAGCCTGACAGTTGTAAATAAAAGAGGCCTGAATTCAGTGATATAAATGCTCTTACAGTCTACTTGTACATATTTAACTATTCTATGTAGAGACTTGACTTTCTACTGTTCTTTGTTTCTACTGTTCTTTGTTTGTTTGCACTGGAAATAACCTGGAGCCACGTCGTCTCGTCTCTCTATGTATCTGTACAGTATATAGCAGAGATGACAATAAAGTTGACTTTGACTTTGACTTTGACTTGAAGTAGCCTAAGATCTCATGCCTCTGTAAAATAAACCTTGCTGTCACTCTTAGGTGTATGTACCAGGGAGCCCCCATTCTACATTATTACAGAGTTCATGACTCATGGCAATCTGCTGGACTACCTGCGTGAGTGTAACCGTGAAGAGGTAAATGCTGTGGTGCTGCTCTACATGGCAACTCAAATCTCCTCTGCTATGGAGTACTTGGAGAAGAAGAACTTCATCCACAGGTACGAAAATATATTGTAGAACCTGACCAAGAACAAGATCAAGCCAGAAAGCGTATGAGTACTTTTAAAAAACATTTATTCTGATGCTTTGGGAGATTTTTTAACATTAACAGCATTTCAGCATCTCAGTTAGATAATTTTTTATGCTTGTTACATTTTAATGTGATTTTTTTCATTTTGCTTTTTGGTTTAACACAAACTTGACAGAAACTGGCTTCAAGCTTACTGTAAAAACATTTAACAAAAAACATATTCTTTCCAGTTTGTTGAATACTGGGAAAATAATAGTCCAATAATCCTATTTGTATTATACTTGGAAAAATTCTATTTCATGATAACAGGCTACCTTTTGTCTTTTAGGGACTTGGCTGCCCGTAACTGCTTAGTTGGGGAGAACCACTTGGTAAAGGTGGCAGATTTTGGCTTGAGCCGCCTGATGACAGGGGACACATATACAGCCCATGCTGGAGCAAAGTTTCCTATTAAATGGACTGCACCAGAGAGCCTTGCATACAATAAGTTCTCAATCAAGTCAGATGTTTGGGGTAAGAGGATCAACATTGCAATAACTTGCGTCAGTATGCACTTTTGAATATTGGTGATGTAATTTTATTTTGTTACCTCAATGTGATAGGTTTATAATGCAATAGTTTTTATAAATCATAAAATATTTTTGGATATTCTGAAGTCTATTCTTAATTCTATGCCTGTCGCCCAGCTTTTGGAGTTCTGCTATGGGAAATTGCCACCTATGGGATGTCTCCGTACCCTGGGATAGATTTGTCCCAGGTGTATGAGCTGCTAGAAAAAGACTACCGCATGGACAGACCAGAGGGATGTCCAGAGAAAGTCTATGAACTTATGAGAGCTTGTGAGTACTGTTCTTTATCATATTATATATTCACATTATGAAGTCAAAGTACTGGACCTCTGTGTGTACTATTTACAGTGACGATTTACATTAAGTGCAGCCTCATTGCATGCATTTATACGGTATAAATAAAGCATTTATTACAAGCATTTAATCATACATTAAAGATTCTTAATGTGTCTATTACAACTTTAAATGAATAATATAACATGCATGATAAGATAATATGAATAATATTAATAACATGCATTGTTATTGAATTCATAATCCTGACATAAGTTCAAAAAGCATTTATATGTGTATTAACACTTCTATATTATATGGTGTTATATATATATAACACTTTAATGCACAATATCTTTAATATATATTAGATGTCTTTAGAACTACGTTGGCAGATTAATGTGGACTTTAATACTTAATGCTGTGTGTAACAATACAGACTTGCCTGTTGAAAGTTTAGTTTCATTTCTTTTACTCATTTCATTTCTCGCTGTTAGGCAGCAGCACTAACCACTGTACCACAGTGCCGCCAATTCTCATTACTCGTTACTTTCAGTTCTGAAAGTGGATGTTTTTCCCCTTTTCTAAAACGTGATTTTTTTTTTACGTGTCAGCCCATCAGCAATCAGTAGGGTTATGTCATGCCTGTAGACTGTAACTGTAAAACCTAGTTCAACGTCAGCATTGCATTTCTTGAACATGATCAGATGATGGCCGAATGGATGAAGATGGAGACGCTTCTGTGGAATTCTCGCACTTGTGGCAATATCTAGAGCCAATGTTTCAGTATTTGAAAGGGTTAAAGATTTGTGTGTAGTTTTACAGTTAATTTAAAAAATCAACAAATGACTGGATTTCTTTGTCGGTTAGGGTTGTGTTTCATTCTGTAACTTAAGACCTTACTTAATACAACATATTTTTTAAAGCAAGTACAAATTTGACTGTACGACTTTCGCTTGTGTTGGCGTAACATTTGACTAGTGGTGTGTGTGTGTGTGTGTGTGTGTATAAAAGAGCAGCTATATCGCGATGCACAATATATATCTGGATATATTCTCTTTGTGGGAGAGAACTACATTTTTGTGGTCCAATAAATTTTTAAAAATGAGAGTGCGTGATAGGGTGAAAAATCAAGTAAATATCTATATTGTAGGTAGAATGCTGGTGGTGTTATTCATCAGCTAAAATATGAGTTTTGTCTCAAAGTATTTGCTCATGAAAGGTTTTATGAATGCATTATGAAGTTTTAATGTAAATCTACACACAGTATAAGATTGCATTGTTAAGATGTGTAACTATCATATTCAATAATGCATTGAAATGCTTTTTGAACTTCTTGTCAGGCTTATGAATACAGTAACAATGCATGTTATTAATGTGTATTAAAGCTATTATATATTTCATTTAAAGCTGTTATAGATGCTTTAAAATCTTTAATGTATGATTAAATGCTTCTTATAAATGATTTATTCATTCCTTATAAATTATGAACGTGCACTTAATGTAAATTATGTGTGTTGCCTTTCTACTGGACTGACTTAGTCTTTGCCCAATAGGTTGGAGATGGCATCCAGCAGAGAGACCAACATTTGCTGAGACCCACCAAGCATTTGAAACAATGTTTCAGGAATCCAGCATCTCTGACGGTACATCTATACCTCTTATTATAGCGATCATACTTGGTTTATACTTTTCAGATGTATCTATTGGCAATTAATAAAGTAATATTTTATTGTTGGTAGAGGTGGAAAAAGAATTGGGAAAAAAGAGTAAGAAGTTGACCCTTGGCTCCATTCAGCAAGCCCCAGAGCTTCCGACAAAAACAAGGACACTACGTAGAAACATGGACAAAGATGGGGACAGCCCAGGTAATCATTATTCAGTATGCAAGAATCAGATTTGTAATATACTGAAGGAAACTAGAATGTTTGGTGTGAGAATGTTTGCTTAAACACGTTAGTCAAAGATGCTGCTGCTTCTTTCTGAAATTGTTTTTAAACCTGGAACATTTAAACACAAAGAGAAAACCAAAACTACATGAGTTCACAACAGTTGTTAATATTGATATGATCTGTGTTTTACTTTTAGATGCTGCTGAAGCAGAAGTGGCTGTGTCCCCAATGCTTCCTCGAAAAGAAAGGCCTTTGGTAGATAGCAACCTAAATGAAGATGATCGACTGTTGCCTAAGGATAAGTCCAAGACAAGCCTTAACCCTTTCAACTTGATCAAAAAGAAGAAAAAAACTGCTCCTGCCCCTCCAAAACGCAGCAGCTCTTTTAACAGAGATATTGACGGACATCTCGATCGCCGATTGCTAGGAGTTGACTCCAGGGATGATTTCAACAATGGCTCCTCATTGTGTGATGCCCCTCAAGTCTTTGACTCTTTGAAGATATTTTGTACCAATAATGGAGCTGGGGGTGTCACTAATGGGGCTCCCTCATATCCAGGTCAGGTCTTCCCTCCACGTAAAAAGTGCACAACAGCAACTCCCAGTATTGGTGGAAAGGTGACCACAACTCCACCAGCAGAGGAGGATCTCTTGACTAATTCCAAGCGTTTCCTCAGGTCCTCATCAGCTTCCAGCATGCCCCCAGGGTCTGACCATACAGAGTGGAAGTCAGTTACACTTCCTCGTGACCCACAAACTCGGCACTTTGATTCTGGCACTTTGGGGGGCAAGCCTGCTCTGCCCCGTAAGAGGGCAAATGAGCCAAAAATGGAGAATGCCCCTAGATGTGGCACCCTTACTTTAACTCCACGCCTGCCCAAGAAGGTTGAAGATGCTTCCGATGAGGTTTTCAAGGACGCAGAGTCCAGTCCGGGGTCAAGCCCCCAGACTCTCACCCCAAAACTGGGTCATCGATCGCAAGTGCAGATGGACAGCCCAAAAACTAGTGCCTTGCAGGCTGAACTGTTCAGGTCCAATGCATTCTCCACACTTGGGGCAGCCGCAGAGGAGTGCAAAGTACGGAGGCACAAACAGCATTCAGACAGAGGTAAGTTTAAACCAAAGCCGGCTCCTCCTCCACCCCCAACTTCACCTGTCAAATCTGTAAAGATTTCAACTCAAGACATATCCCCTGAAACTAAATTTAAAGGCACATCTGACCTGAACCCCTCAAACTCTGGCTTGACTGAACAAGGTAGATCACTTCTGTCTCAGGAGGGAACAAAAAAACTTAGCACCTCAAAAGGGCCATCAAAGACCTCCTCTCCCACTTCCCCATCCAATCAGTTACTGGCAATTGGGTCAAGCCCTCCTGCTGGTGATCAGGCCTCAGCTACGGCTTTCATCCCTCTTATGAACACACGCCGTTCCTTGCGAAAGACGCGTCAGCCAACTGAGCGCTTTTCCAGCACAGCTATTACACGAGAGATGGTTCTGGAAAGCACGGAGCTTCTACGCACTGCCATCAACAGGAACTCTGAGCAAACAGGCACTCATAGTGCAGTATTGGAGGCGGGGAAGAACCTGTCTAAGTACTGTGCAAGCTACGTGGAGTCCATACAGCAAATGAGGAACAAGTTTGCGTTCCGTGAGGCCATCAACAAGTTGGAGAGCAGCCTGAGGGAGTTGCAGATCTGCCCAACAGCTACTGGAGGTGCCAATACACCACAGGACTTTACAAAACTCCTCTCCTCTGTGAAAGAGATCAGTGACATTGTTCAAAGGTAGCAGAATTGCCTGGATCCTGTACTGTTTCTCTCCTACGTTTTTGTAGTAACATGCAGATGATGCTGACTATGACACTAAAGAGGGGAAGCCTATTTTGAATGGCCGTGACTCCCATCACTAATTGAACTGATTTCACCCTTTTGCAGTTTTACAAAATACTGGAAGACTCATAAAAATGTCTTGTTACTGTGTAAGTTCAAAGGGACATTCCTGCCTATTGGATTTGGCCTTTATATATCTTTAAATATGAATACAACTCCATGTGAGCTTCCTAAAAATGCACAAACCAAATATTATTGCTTAGAAACATTGACATTCCCGTTACAGCTTCCTCACATTTTATAAAGGTAGCTTTCTCTTGTTAACACTATCAGTAAAGTCATAAGATTCCCATTTCTTTCACTTGTCACTTTAGTATCAAAGTGAATACACTGCAAAAAATGAAATCTTAACAAGCCAGAAAATCTTAAAAAGAAAAAATACATCTTTTTTTTTAATTTTAAGAATAACTGACTTGACTAGACTTGTATGTGTAAGATAATCTAATTTTAAGAAACTCTGGCTACAATTATCTTATTAAGAAAAATGTATTGATTATAAGAACTTCTTAAAATGAAAGAAGAAATTTAATTAAGAGAACTGAAAGGTTCTCATGCTCTCCACTACGAGTTAAGAAATTCATGACAACTTTGCTTATTTTAAGAGTATTAAAGCTAAAAACATGGAAACATGGAAAGATTTTTTTCTTGTTTTAGGAGACCTTTACAAGATAAATTTTCTCACTATATTGGCAGATAATTTTGCTTGATTCTGGTACCTTCTTTCTTATTATCCCTTTCTTTTTCTTATTTTCTGACAGTGATTTTTTGCAGTGTATATTTGTAGACCAGTTTTGCAAGACCTGCAAATTTTTGGCAGACAAGCCACTCATCCAGACCTTTTCCCTCTTAATAGGTAAATAGGCATTTCATTGCTTTTTTGTATTTGCAGATATTCCTATAAAGGGCTTTGATGTGTGACGTGAATGTTCGTCTGATGTGGGGAATTGTTGTTCGTTATGAGCCCAGTTAAGTATTATACAATCACTGTGCCATAAAGGCTGGGGTCAGTGCAGTTTTGTCCACTGTTCCATTGGCCTTTTGAACAAGTGTGCCTCAAACACTATTGCTTGAACAATAGTTCTTATAGACTTTCTCACAAATAATCAGCAATGCAACCTTGAAAGACATTTTCCTGTAGCAACAAAGATGGATGTTTGATTCTGAACACTACTGTCTCCATGAACTGGAGAAGGACTAGACAAGAACCTATATATCTGAATTGAATTTTTTTTTTTTATGTCCTGAATTGATGTCAGCCACCACTTGTGAGGTCATGTCATAATGCTCTGCACACCACTTACAGAACTGCCTTTAAAAGATGTTTAAGGATTAGAATCAGTTAAACATCAAAATGTCTATTGAGGTCTTACTGCAGAAAATTCCATAGTTGGGACATCACTTGCCTTATTTTATACAATGGTAAGAACTTCTTATTCTATACATAAAACCAAAACTTTCACTGTTAAGTCACACACTAAAATGTTTTACTTGTATTGTCAAAATAATTGTTTTACAGTATTAGTGTTAGCATTTCCAACTTAGCCCTCTGACTGCGACGCTTGAGGCTAAAGCCAAACACAAGCTGCCTTTGTTTCAACATGGGACTGCCATTGTTGATGTGTTTTTCTCTAGAGAATGCCACTACCCTTTTTTGTATGCAAGCAACTGTTTTGTACACTAATGTGCTTGCCTGTGTAAATATACATTTCTTAATCTTTTATTCCCTTTAATCATGGTGCAGTTTGTTTCATAAAATACTGAAGTTTTGAAAAGTGTCAGTTTCTTCTTGATCAGAGTAATAATCACTTAGGGCTAGTTTCCCAGTCAAGGACTAAGCCTAGTCCTAGTCTAACTTTGAGTTTGAATGGCAAATCTCCATTGGGGCTACAACTTAGTCCAAAACTAGGCTTAATCCATGAGCAAGAAACCAGCCCTTAAGGTTTACCCATGTGTTAGAGGAGGGAGAGTATTGAATTTGGATGTCTTACATGCTCATCAGAATTGAGTCAAAGCTCCAGAGAAAAAAAATGCTATAATATCTTACATATTATCTGTATTATGAATTTGTTAGATCTGATTGCATTATCTCATTAAGGATGGATGGTGAATATTTAGTTTCCTGGAATGTGTTGTGTGTGGAATGTAGACTATGCATTCAGCAAATCCCTGGGAATTTCTGTGTCGAACATTTTATTATTATTAAAATCAAGATGTCAACATTTAAAAATATACAAGCAGGTATGCATTTTAAATGTTAGCACAGCTCCTTCAAAAATTATACATATGTATACATATGTTTTCAATTTTGTTGAACAAGTCAGAAGTGGGCATTTGGACAGCAGAGATTGACAGCGGTCAAAGAGGATCTGATCCCCACTTTTTCCCCCACAAAAAAAAACTAATTCATCCTCCCTAGAAGAGAATTTCCAGTGTAAAAATAGAATGAGTTGGATGGAAGGTTGATCATACTTTGCCATATATAAGCCAGGTTGCAATCTGGATGCCAACCACATAATGCACAAATTCCTGGATTTGAATATAGCCTACATTTAGCCAGTAATTAAGTGCATAGTTAAATCAGCAATCACAAGGAGAGTCTGTTCACAAACACATTGAGCCATACACATTAAAACAATTTCTTAGGGAGGTGTTACCAGTGACTCATTTATTAGCTGTACAGTGGAGTCAGTTCTGTTGTCTACACCGCCTCGTCACTAATATATTTTAGCCATATGTACAGCAAAGTATTATAGTACATGAATCAAGTTATGATGCCCATCTCCACCTTCAATGTTGCAGGGGGGAGGCTGATATAGGGATTGTGTACTGGTGTTACTATACAAGCCCATATGACAGCAGCCAGTCAGATGTAAAGCTCAGAAATAAGCACATCGAGCAAACAGCATTCACTACCCAAATGTTTCTGCTGTCACGCTCTTATGAGCGATTAAGTAAAATGTAGCAATATTATAAAACTTTTATTTTGACAGACATCCAATGTGCAGTATGTAGAGCAAGCGCAAAATAATAAACTGATGGTAATGATATTGACATTAATATTAGAACAGTAAGGCAACAACAAACAATAGTAGACAGACAGTTCTACTTGATATGGTTAAAAGGAAAAGCAGAATGATGGAGGGACTGGTGCAATGAAATATCAAGGGAAAAAAAGTTACTTAAAATGTAGAATGATTTACCATTCCTTAAAGTGTCATCATTGAGTAATAAATGCCGCTCCCCCCCACCCCAAATGTGCGCGCAGACACATCACCAAATCCCCCCCTCAAGCAATAAACATACTATATGATTGTTCCCACTCACCTATACAAATAATGGTATTCCCGCAGAAGCATTTCCCTAATTTCCTTTGTGTAAAACCTATATTCAGAGGTGGTCATTTTCAGATTTTGGAGTATCTTCAACATTTGAAAGCTCTGACTTGTGTTTTTGAAAGTGATGTCATTCTCTGAGATATGGGCTGACGTAGGCAGCGGATGAGAATTATCGCTTATCAACACCAAAGATCACCCATCACTATTTCTTCTTGCCTCAAAATGATGCCCAAAAATACATACATATAATCACATGCTTAACATCTTGTGACTGCATCACTGATTAAATTACCAGCTTTCCTAACCCTCCAAGCTGAGTCCTGCACTCATGTATTATTTCTTGTTTTTAAATAGTAAGGTCATCATAAATTAACCCATGCAGCCACAGCAGGAGAAAAAGAGAAATGTTACATCATACGCTAGTGGTACTTTTTGAAGCTTTCATGGATAAAAGTGTGTATAAGAAAAATGTGTAAAATGTATGCATTATGAAAAACCACTGGTTCTCAGCTAAATTCTCAGAGTCAATAAGTTTTTCTTTTAACAGGTCTGTATCACACGCCGCATTCAGTGAAAACCGTCAAAGCATGATGGGGAGACAAATGGAAAAACAGACAGAAAAGTAAACAGAGTGAGAGATACGGATGAAAGAGGAGGAGAGAATGAAAAAAAGCCAAGCCTGTCCATTGATCCCTCTTCTTGTTGGCCCATAAGTATGCTCCCCTGTTGGTCAGACAGGAAGGAGTGGGGGCCAGATGGTGTAATGAGAGAGGATAAGGAGAAGGCTGGGTGGTGCTGGCTGTGGTAGGTAGGCCTGTGGTGTTGGTCATTAGCAGCCGCATCCTTCTCTCTGAGGCTGTGGGTCACTCGTTAGTCGACCGCCCTGAGGTGCAGAGGGCTTGTGCTGCACACCCGATTCAGCTGCATTCAGGTCCAGGCTGCCATCCTGAATGTTTTGGTAGATCTTTTTTGCTGCCTCCAGGAAAGCATCCTCCACATTCTCACCTCTGTAAGAGAGACAAATTAAGATGAACTGAGTGGTGATATATACTCCTTGTAGATACAGAAATGTGTTCCTCAATTACTTTCCTAAAAACCCAACTTAAAACTAAAGATGGCACGATACTAGAGCTGAAACGATTATGCAAATAACTTGAATAATTCAATTACAAAAAAAGGTCGAAGAAATGTTTCTACAATCGAATTAATTTCTCTCACTAAAGCATGCACTGCTTGTGTTTCACATGGACACTTAGTAGTGACACACAACGTTTTCAATGGCACAAATGTGTAAGTATTTGTGAGATATTCCTTGAACAAAAACAAGTAAATGCATAAACCGCATAGACATTTTTCGCGATGCTGTGTTTGTGAGCGCGCATGTGAGCGCCATTACTCGCTAAAACGCTGCAGTTCAGTTCAAACACCCCTTTATTACATACAAAATACATATTTTAGCTGATAAATAACCAGAACAACCAGAAATCTTAAAAAAAAAAAGATTTTATCCAATTACTCAATGAAAAAAACAAAAAAAAAAACAATTTTTTTAATCGATAGAATGCTTGATTACAAAAAGAATCAATAGTTGCAGCTCTAGAGTATACCACTATGTTCAAAACTGACATTGTAAATTTGGATAACTGCTGATACCAATACAAATCCAAATACAGTCTCTGAGTCTTTTTTAAACAGAAAACAGAAATGCTTTAAAATGTATGAATACATGACTGAGATTATTTGGTTATGCTTAAGGAAATACTTGACATTAATTAGTGTTTTCCTTACTAAAACAATGTAATAATTACACAGCCATATGTATATGCTAAAATATTTATTCTTTAAATAACACCTCAAAAATGATCCCACAGGCTTAGGGAGGGTCTAAAAATTACAGAACTGTGTTAAACAAATAATTTTGTGTGAAGAATAATTAATAAATCATTTAGCATATTCAAGATTCAAGATTTTAAAGTAAGATTTTAAAATAAAATAACATCTAAAAAAATATTCGTTTAAATACAGTTCTGTAATTTTGAGACGCTCCCTAAACCTGTGGCGCTAAAATGATCAGGAACACAGATTGCGAGCAAGAGCTGATGTTGTTAAGGAACTTAAACAGTCTAATCGTGTGATTTGCTTTTGGGGTTGTAGTGTGGTGCGTTGCCTGTTCTGTGCACTCTTATGTGTACGAATTAGCGCAAATGACAGTAAACCTGCTTTACCACAGTGTCACTTCTGATGCATAACCAATTGCCCAGTGAGCGCATTTACAGATCGACCCAATGCCACAGATACTCGATCCAGCTATCTGAGCTATATATCGTTATCGGACCGATATCCAAATCACGTATTGGATCGCACCCATCATTACTTATAACATGGTATGTTAAAACTGGATTCAATCTAATCTTGCAATTAAAACTTTTAATGCTTACTTACGTTTTTGCACTTGCTTCGAGGAATAGCAAACCTGAAGAAAAAAGCATCAGAAAAGCAAACATTTTACAAACTAAAATAAGTGAATATATTAAATGTTTTCTCAAATCTTATATAAACACATCTCACCATTCTCCTCAGCAAACTGTTTGGCCTCTTCATATGTCACATCCCGCTGGGCTTCCAGGTCTGCCTTGTTGCCTATGAGAATGATCACCTGCAAAACAAAACATATACAACACACTTCATTCATTTGGAAATGAAATATCTGGAAAAAGGTGGTTTTCACTTAATGTTCCTTTTGACTGTTCCTTTCTTTAACGCTCGTAAGAATGTGAAGAATTATGTTTTACACAAAGACAAAATTCTGTGTAAAATATAACTCCCACAGTAAAAAAAAAAAGCAAACTCGCAATCAATCATGCTTATAGATTTAGGGGAGGCTGAATAAACTGACAACCACAAGACAAATTACAGCACACTTAGCCTTATTAATCAAAAGCAAGCTTGTGCAAATACATAACAAATATCTACACTACTGTCACCAACATTTCACTATGACCCACTGATGACAGAAAATATTTAATAAGGGGAAGGATTAACATAATTCCTCATAAAAAACTGCTGCTGCATCCATGGTGCTCTGCACACCAAAGGTTTCCCAGATATTTTAGGTGTTGCTAACACATAGTTAAGATGTCCATAGATGTGTTTTACATATGGTGACTTTTAAAGCAAGAGAAACAAATTCAAGATGACATGGCTTTCTACTCACAGTATTGGGATTGGTGAGGTTCCTAGCGTCAGTAAGCCAGCTACTGAGGTGGTTATATGTACTTCTCCTATCATATGCACATAAGAGCGAAAAACAATAGTTGTCATGACGGCGTTCAAAAACACAAAAGCACATCAGCAGACCGTGAAAACATACAAGTGGCATGTTTGTCTTTACACTCCCAGAGGAAATATTAAATGGTGATGAAACTGACATGGCAATCTCTACACCAATCTTTGAAGCACCAATATGTTTTGGTTCGTCAAAATCTAGTCTATCCATCCAGATAAAATCTTAAGTATCTGAAAGAAGTTGCCACAAATTGGGAGGGAGGCACAAGGAATATTTGTACATGTAATGTCTCTCCATATGTGAGGGCACTATCAATAATAGTGATTTGCTCATTTGAGATTTTAGTTATCCCATGAGTGTTAGTACTCTTCCAAAAGAAAGAGCAGTGTAGTCCTTCTAGGAAATGCAACTTCAAGTCAAATCCTCAATAAAAAGAACTGAATGATTTTATTCAGATTGCTTTCCTACTGTTCGAGATCCTGACGCATCTAAACAAAGGTGAGTGAGGTTGTGCAAAGCAAGCGTACCTAGTGATGTCGTACACCATGAGCGCCCCAGCAGCGCCCCTGTAGTAGCTGCGTGTGACAGCCCTGAAACGCTCCTGTCCCGCTGTGTCCCAGATCTGCAGTTTGATCTTCTGACCACTCACTTCAATTATCCTTGTTCCGAACTCCACGCCAATAGTATGGGGACAGTCCGCCATGACTGAAGGAAAGTGAAGCATCATGGGAGTTGTAAAAATGATAGGCAGACAACATTGGGATTGCATGGCCCCTGGACACCCATGGTAATTTGAAACAGACTCAGAAATCACAAAAAAATATTAATTAAGGCTGTCCTTTTGTGGCAGGCTAGTTCAACTTTACAACAAATGGACTGTACAAAGTTTCCAGTTTGAAATAGGCATGCACCGATTCAACTTTTTCAGGTCCAATACTGATGCCGATACTTGGGTCGATCGATCCCGAGTACCAATCCGATACCATTTTTTAATTTATAAGTAATTTTCTGTGATGAGAAGATTATTCTGTTACGCATAAGGAAATACTTGACTTAAAAACTGTTTTCCTAACTAAAACAATGTAATAAATGTAGCTGAAAGCGGCAATTAGCGGAATCCAAGCAAAAGTCAAAAGTCAAAAAGGAGTGAACTAATAAGACTAAGACTGCATAAATTTATGTAGCATTTTCTGTGCCCCCAGAGGCCAAAGACCTGTAACTACATTAATTATAGCAAAACTTAAGAAGTTATAAGGAAACATCCCAGAAGATCTGGCAATTGTGACATCACTGCGTGTTGTGTGCATTGGCACCACACTGAATCAGACTGCATACATTTCTGTAGCATTCCGTAGTTACCCTTAGAGGTCAAGACACTTTTTTTCTTTCCCAATTATCAACCGATCGCTATGATTTTTGGCCTATGGCAAGTTTCACACCTTTTCTGCGTTTTCTGAAAATTCTGAAATTATGAAAACTGAAAGCCTTCTATGACTTATGGTTCAAGCTGCACAACGACTTTTAGCGGAGAAGATAATAATTATAATAATGATAACAATAAGGAGAAGAAACAGAACAATTACAAGAGCACTGCACTTCCTGCTTGGACCCCTAATTACACACTCATATGTACATGCTAAATTATTTATTGTTTAAAAAAGATCTCAAAAATTATTTGTTTAAACACAGTTCTGTAATTTTGTGAGGGTCCCTAATACTGTAGCGCTATAACAATCAGGAACACAGAGATAGCAAGCAAGAGCTGGTGTTTCTTAAGGAAATTATAGAGTACAATCGCCAATGTTGTGGGTATGTTACTTCAAAAAAGTAATTAGTTATAGGTACTAGTTATAGCATTATAAAGGCAACTAGTTACCAGGGAAAGTAACTGGTGTGTTGCATTTTTTTTTAATGTTCAAATATGTCAAAGACTTTGACTTAAAGCTCAAGCAAGGACACTCCATGCATTTGTAGAGCTCTGCATCCTGCTCTAATCAACTTGCTTTTATAAACTGATAACAGTAATTACACTAGTTGTAATTTAGTCACTTCGAATACTGCAGGGTATTCCTGCTGAGAAACACAAAGCCTGCACCAACCCAGACAGGTTCAGGTCCACCCTGATTTAAAGGAATGTATTTTTGCAACTAAAACAACAAATCAGCCACTTCACCCTGCCTTCGCATAAGTGATGCAAAATAGAACACCTGTTATTCACACTTAACTAAAATATAATGAATTCCTGGTGTATGCTGCAATCAATTTTTGCTCAGAAAAGGCTAAGAGAGATGGGACACTTCAGCCTGAACATCAACATACACTTATACACTGTTGTTTTTGTGTCATACCCTGAAAGGGCTGCTTGTGTGGGATGAGACAGGATGCGCCCACAGTGAATGATGAGCACCGCATCTGCGGTGCTGCTCCTGCATTTGAGGGCCCAGGGTTCCAAAAGCAGTATCACAGAGCAGAAAGGCTTGAGCACTTCTTCACATGAGCAATCACACACTATTCACCACTAACACCCCCATCTATACATACAGCTACATGACTTAGCAATTGAAAAAAATCATTAAACTCACTTGCCTTATGCTTAAATTCTTAATGGAAGAATGAAACACTTTAAATGAATAAGGCGACACGTGATACTTACATTTTTTTTCTGTAAACTGGTGAAGCAAACATGATTTCCCTACTCCCATGTCCCCTGAGAAGAGCAGAAGGGAGACAAAGTTAGCTACCACTTCTGAGCTATTGATCAATCCTGGATTTTGTGAAACACTGTTAAATGAAAAGGAAGAAGCCTGCAGGCTAGACAACAAAGAGTAAATCTAAATTGAATGAAATCTGCAAGGACAGATCATCAGAGTGCAAGCTGTTTCATTCTTACTTACCAATGATGATGTACTTAAAAATGTAGGAGTAGTTGTAAGGTGCAGTGGCCATTGTGGCTCTGAAAAAAAGACAAATAGAAGAAAATAAATGGAAGATTTGTCTGATCTGTTTGTCCATTTTAGCTGCCTGGAACAGTGTCATATGGGGATGTAGTTATTTGACACACAAATACTGTAGCATATGGTTGCACTGTGATATAACTATTTCATACCAAGTACTTCTATCTTACGGTCTTGACTTGCAGTGACTGCTTCAATTCTCTTTAAGCAGATTTCTCAATAAGAATTAAATCAATCTTAACCTGGGGAAATTAAGGTTAAAAATATCACAAATGAAAGTCAACATCTGGCAGAAGGCGCTGTAGCAGTGACGTAAGTGCTGTTGGCTCCTGTCAGACCCTACCAAAATTACAAGAACCGCCAAAGAAACAAAACAGGTCATAATATTATGAAACAAACAGACTCTAGAAAGGTCTGCCCACTTGGGGCAGTTGGTAGCATAATGGTTAGGGACCTGGCCCCTTGATCTTAGATTCTTAGGGTCACCAGACCAGTAAAGGTACTACTGAGGCACCCGTGAACAAGGTACCGTCCCCAAGCACTGCTCCCCAGGAGCTGCCGGTCAGCTGCCAACTGCTCCTTCACTGATGGAAAAGTGAAATTGTGTTAACAAAAATCAGATAGGAACACAGCATGTTAAGATATTGCACATATTAGTTTAAATCAGGTTTGCCAGGTTTCCAGTTATTTTTGAGACCTAAACTTCTCTGGGCCAGGCAAACATGAACTTTTCAGTACACATCAGGCACCCAACTAAATAGAGAAAGACAAATTGTCCTGGCTCAGACTGATTTAATACTTTAAAATCAAATGGAAACAATGCGTATTATGGTGCACGATGGTATGAATAAGAAGGCAGGTTTCCATGACCATTTTAATAGCTTAAACCTCTCTGGGCAAGGACAATGTCACTTGTAAACTAATATGTGCAATATCTTAACTTGCTGTGTTGCTATCTGATTTTTGTTAAATCAGCACAATTTCACTTTTCCTGCTGTGTACTCAGGAGAATATGGCGTTTTATTTAGGATTCATATTCCAAGAAAGGTTTACTGTCAATAGAACAATATACACAGTATACAGTGTTCTGAAAAGCCATTTCACGCAGGCCGCCCATGGCACATTTACATAGAATATCAAAATATACCAACCCCCCCCCAAGAAATTACACATAAATAGTACATCTAACTACATGTAGTAATATTCATTTAATCCTAATTAGCGGCCGTTCCAGTGTTTGAATACAATTAGAAAATGTCTCAATGATGAACTGCGCAGCTTTTGCCACCGTGAACATTCCCGGTAGTAAAGCGGCAAATAAGGAGCTAACTTCAGTCGCAGAACGAGTCGCTGCCGAATAAGAAGCCAAACCAATTGGAAGCTGCGAATTAGTAGCCAACTTCAGCCTCGTGTGTTGTGAGAAGGTCGGTGCGCAGAAGAAGTATTTCCAATTTCAGACATCGAAAACACGTCTGTTTTGTTGTTTTTGAGCTAATATACTTCCATTATTTGAATCACAAAGAAATCCATAAAAGTATGTGTAATTTTAAGTTTATGACGGCTATTTGTTACCATAGAATAAAAAAATACGTTATTTTCCCTCTTTTTATTCTTTAATCAAAAATCTAAATCTGAAAATTCCTTTCATTTTCGTTTTTGCTTCTGAAACGAAATTTCAAATACCAAAAAGCACACGGACCCCTAACACTCCCCCTCTGGTAATTCTGTTTATTGTTTAAAATAAAAGAAATCCTGTTCAATGTTTACCCAAGCATTTTTACATACATTTCAGAGCTGTACAACACCATGATATTTTTGCTTATCATACCGTTCGAATTTCCTACTGGCCCATGTCTTACACATAAGCAATAGATAATTCCTGCACTGCCAGTGAAAATTTGTCAAACGTTGCAAAAAAATATTTCGGTCCAACTACAAGACATTTGTTACTAAATGCCTGTGGAGGATCTGTGTTTATAAGAACATGTTTGAGAAACATCTGCCTCACAGGCTCACAGTTAGGTAAATAATAAGCCACTCTGAATGCTCCTAAGCCTGCTTCCTTGTGTTCCATCACATGACCCTGGATCATGTGATGTCTTTCTAAGGGCACATGTGAAGTATGGCACTCTACTACCACAGTAATATGAAAACTATGCTGCAAACTGCTCTGCTTATTCTTAAGAAAATTCTTTCACACGCCTTTCTTTAAATTGATACATGATGTCTGATCACAGCAAATGCAACTCAACTAAATATGGCTACAACAACTTTATAAACTGATTTTAAAAACCCTTTCCTACTTCACACTTTCTGAGGAGGTTTCAGGGAAAGCATTAAGTAGAAATGAAGGAAAGCATGTGATCTGCACAAGTGTTGCAGTTTCAGCACTTCCCTTCACCAGTTCATAACCTACAGCTTTCCAACTTGCCTTACTTTCAAGCAGCACTTCAATTTGAATTAAATCACAGTGCAATACCTGCAAAATCTTTAACACTGATATAAAAGGTTATAGTCCGGAGCTTAATCTAATCTTAGGTAAACCAAATATGAATATACAATGAATATACTCCCCACATTTAGGAGTACCTAGCAAGGTCTAATCAGTCTAGAAAAGAATGTGGTTTATGAGAGTAGTATTATTCATACTTGACAGAAGTCAATGTGGAAGGTACTGACACTGACAACTTAGCACAACGGAGACTATAGTAGCCTAGCAAGCTAACAGAGAAAGAAAGAGAGAGAGAGAGAGAGAGAGAGAGAGAGCGAGCTGTGATTAAATAAAAACCTTGCTAAATACAAGTATGCTAAAATAGAGAGTACTTCCATCCATGCCTCTTTAGCTTGCTATCGCACCGATCATAACAAAGCAAACAGGGACTGGAAATGCATAACACTTGCTAACAGAAATATTTTTCAAACTTAAGGCAACTGGAGAAACAAGTTCTTCCTAACTGAATTTATGCGTATTTTTTAGCCCACCAGTTCGCAGCTTATTAACAAGCTAACTGGAAACCTATCCGAACACATTAGCAGTGCTGATGTGCTAACGGGTTGGCTAATCAGGCTGTCGGCACTCAAAATATTCACTCTGAAAAGCATCCTGAGAGACGACTTTTTTGGTCGTGCTCATATCGTTGTGTCCAACGCGACGGCGAACGACCGTCGACAAATAGTGCGGACTTACCGGGAATTGTGTGTTGTCTATTTCAACGCCTCGAGCTTTCCGAAGGGATCCGCAGCTTATCCTGAACTGGAGAGAGAACGATTACGTCCCATTCCTTACACTACCATACTAAATAGCGTTCTTAGAGTGACATGGACTACTACCTTGGCAGACTACGTAGTATACCAGTATTCTGTTCTGGATGTGGCCAGAAACTGTCTGCCCAACATGGCGGCTCATACGGCACAGGGTTTCCTCTGTCCTGTACAGCGGGCCGGCGGGACAAAGGGTATCTTGGTCTGCGGAAAGTTAACTGAATCCTATATTTAGTTAACTGAATCTCCTATATATATATATATAATATATATATATATATATATATATATATATATATATATATATATATATATATATATATATATAATATATATATATAAGAGAGAGAGAGAGAGCGCTGATTAATCATCTGATTAATTTAGATTGATCATACTTCCGATTAGTGTTTCTTAAATCCAACTGAACCAGTTAGTTGGTCTTGGAATTACCCTGAGAACCCTGAGAATAAATCAGGTACTATTAATATTAACGATTTATTTGCTTTGCTTTCAGTCCAATGCATCATTTTCAAATGACTGTCAAAGCCAACACCGTAAAAGGCTCTTCACGTTGAGAAACATTATTATTTTTTTTACATGCCAGTGAAATGTATCTTTTATAGCTTTTTTAATAGTTGACAATACGTGAAAAACATTTATAATTACCCAAATTACTTCTGATTTTATTGTATTTACGCCAACCACAACATTTATTCGAAACTTTGATTGGACAAATCAGTCCTGACCCGTGAAGGCATGGACTCTGTAATGCTGTCCTGTGTCAAATGCATTAGAACAGACCCTGTACATTGTTAACGTTTCAAGGTGGATTCGAGCCTGATCTTGGGAATTTGGGAGCCAAGTTTAGACTTAAACGCTTTGTTATGTTACTCACATGCAATCAAGTGACCATGGCCGACAGGAAGACTTTTCTTGCTAGCATTAATGTTTTTGGCATTTTGTGCTACAGTATTCATCTGTCGGATCGAAGCAGACAGCCTATCCATCACCCAGAACATTAAAAAATCATTCAGAAAAATGAGGTTCACTGATTGTACTCTCTTGGAGTGGCAATCTTTTCATATCATCTCATGTTTGAGTTGCAGTCATGTCTTTGCCGCTTTATTTACTTATTTGATAAATATCGCTTTATGTCTCTAATTCTGTGACTTGACCTTGCATTTGAGAAGGGCATTATATCAAAAAGGGTGAAACTCCCCACAATATCTGCCATTTCAGAAGTGCACACACCAGTCATCTAGCCATCACACTTTGGCTGTTATAAAAGTTGCTCAGATCCTTATATTTGCACAATTTTCTCACTTCTAACATGCCTACTTCAAACTCACTGTTAATTTTCTGTCTACGCCCTGGGTACTTGATCAAATCAGTAAAAGGGTGAACAAGAAGCTTGCCAGTTTATTTACATTTCAAAACAGGCTATGTATTAAGAGTGACACAGTGGCACATTTTTACATCAGTTCTTTTATACCATTTTAATGAAAACCTATTTTAAATGTTGTCATAAACAGCAAAATTGTAATACAAGATCTAAAGTAACCTTTTGTAATATGAAAAAACCCTTAACATATCGAGAAAACACAATAGAACTAGCAAATGGCAATGGATCTCGTGGTTTTAGAAACAGACCTTAGGCACATGCTTGTAACAAATTCTTTAGAGATAAACACAATAAGTACAAAACACCAGATATGAAATATTTACATACAGATTAAAAAAATCTTCAAAAATAAATATACAATTTCTATGAAATCTCTTAGGGTATAGTACCTTGCTCATGAGTACCTCAGTGGTACCTTTACCGATTCCAGTGGCGGATTTAGCAATTTTAGGGCCCATGGCGAATACAGACATACGTTCTTGTAAAAAAATGCACAAAAAACATACAAGAACTCGACAGAATAAGCGCAGCCTTTACAGACCTAAGAAAATTTGGAGTGTTCTTCTATACCTTTGTTTTATAGCTTATTAAAGTGTTTGTGTATAGACATTAGCAATACATGTTGTATTCAGGACATCTTGCACTACTTAAATTTGTCATAGTTTGATGTGTAAATGCTGACCTAGTCTTGAAATCAGCACATTTCTGATGAATAACTGACCTGCGCCTGTAGATTTTTAAAAAACGTTTTAGCTTTATCTACTATAAAAGTGCTCAAACTTTTAGATATAACTACAAAAACCAGTAACACCAGTCTGTTTTATTGGCTCGCAGAGTTGTTATTATGCAGAGACATTCTATGGCTCAGTAATGTGAAGACAAATAAGCTTAGTGCCAAGCAGAAACACTTCTTTATGAATTTGGTATGCATCTGGATACAGAATAAAATTATTTGATAACAAATAATACATTTTCTGGTTATTTTTTCCTTTTGATCACTTTCTAACATTATAAAATGGGGGGGATCTGATCAATTGAAATTGTGATGCGTTCCACATGCTAACACGTATTAACGTTGCAAATAATGTAACTAATGTGTGGTTTCAGTAAGTTAAAGGAATTTGGAGTTGTTAAAAATGTATTAATAAACAACACAAAGCCTGTGCGTCGGTCTCAAAGAGTTGAACATGGTTTTGAAGTGTTCATAGGGCTAATTTTTTGGGAGGTGCAGGGTTGCCCTATTGGTTCAGGCAATCCCTTAGGATTGTCCAATTACAGAACCACCTCTGACCAGTCCTGGGATTCAAATCCGGTGACCTTCCATGCGCAACGGCCTAACTGTTACGCTATTGGATTTTTGTAATGGTTCAAATTCTTTATCCATACTATTTGATATAATTAACCCATAGATGTGAAAGCTGTCCTTTCAATTATACTTGGAACATCCTTCACCTATCTAATTTTCTGGTTTGCAAGGTGAATACCATGTCGTTAGTATCATGTTACATTAATTCACATTTAAAGCGCAAAGCCTATCCACAGGCAAGCAAAACATTCTTGTCTAGCTGCACTTGCACTGTTTGTTCATGGAATATGAAGTGGGTTTATCCAGTGAACTTTTCTTCACAGCCACATCCACATCAGTATCAGGCCAGCTAGCAGACAGAAGTAATGCAGAATGCGCGAGTGCCAGCAGGGGGCACTGTTACACAAGTCAGAATCGCAGCAGTGGATGCTCACTCCAGGCAGCTCCTGTTGTTGGCAGTGCCGTGAGGTTGCACAGCCACTGGTCAAGACGATGCCCAAAGCGGCTGTGTAGACATGAAAAGGTTTTTAGGATTTAGGTATTATATGGTTTATGGTTTCTGCAATGATGAAGTGATAACATTTTGACCACACATACTTCATTTGGTGGATAATTCCTAGTGGCTGTTCATTTTCAGTTTATTTCAGTTTATTTAATGATATTGAACTTAAAGAGACACCAATTGTTAAAAGTAAAATGGCGATTTTATGCTTTTAGCCTACTCACTCCTTTCAATAGTGTCAGTTAGCAGGCAAATTATATGTGAAAGATGTTAACTTTTGGTTTATGACAATTTCTAAGCCCCAAGCATGGTAGTTTCAATACAGACTAAAGTTAAAGCATCTTTCAAATTTGTACATGTTTCATGTCCTCTTTAACACGTTGGTTTTAATTAAGGTCTAGAACTGACTTTGACTAAGAACAAGTTAATGCTATATAATATAGAGAAGTACATACAATGCTTTCTGCTAGCAATAATGTACATGGGACAGTTAAGTGAAGGCTGTGTTATGCAATCAAAACATACTATTGTGAGGATTAAGAATGTGTTCAGGTTCAAATCAAAACCAAGACTGAGTTCAAAGGACTCCTGTTGTTGCCACAAAGCAGCTTTGTCCAGCAAGTCAGTCCAGGGGGCTTACTGATGGCCTGTCATCAGCAGTCTCTGACCCCAATTTTTCCCTGAGGTGGTGGAAACCTGTGCTACCTCAGCTTTTCGCCGAAACCTGCCTTGCTCTTCTAATGCCAAAAAGATTGACGCTGCATCTTAGGCAGTCGTCAGCATGATTCATTATTGACTTTGTTATTGTACTGAGGTGTGGAAACTGCACCATGCACAGATAAAAATGTAAATTAAAAATACATTTCAGATTCATGAGTATTGAATAATATCAAGGAAACTGTTGATTATGTGGAATGTTTGTTAAACTCAAAAAGTTATATTATTTTACTCTTGCAAGGTATGATTTCTGTTCAGTCTGTTCTTGTAAACAAATATTATTATTACATTTAAATAGCACTTACTGCTCTCTGTCTTGATGCAGAAGCGGTGTTTAAAGCCTTTGTGTGAGTGAGTACATGTAATGACCTCAGGATTGGTGCAGCCGACATCCACATACTTCTGTCCATGGAACACATTGCAGCCATAGCACTGCAGTCCAAAGACTAAAAATGCAAAACACAAAAACAATATATAATATAAGTGGACACTGTAATAATATATTCACAATAAATATTTTTTATTTCTGACATATTTGGGACATATATGCTTTTATATACATTAAAAGTGCTTGATCAATGAAGTGTAGGTGTCCTAATTAGGATAGGTGTTCCTAATTAAAAAGGCAGTGTGTTAAAAACAGAAAATACACAAAGACAATATCATGCTTTCTTTGTGCTTCTCATATGTTATTCTGAGTATTTACACATTTTCCTCTGCAGTAACTATGAATAGGTTTATTCATTTAAGCATCCAGCTTTGGCAGTAAAACAAATATTTCTTCACAAACATACACATACTACAGGATAAGCCTCTCAGATTTACTATATAAAAATAATTACGTTCTTTCCATTCCAACTTGTATGAACTCTAGTGTAAGACATATATTCTGTCTCCAATGTCAATATCCAGTACCACGATCCAGCAGTCAATCTTTAAGACACAGTTCTTTTCTTGATAAAGATGAGGCACTAATGGCCAAAAAAATCACTGATATTAAAGCTGTGACAAAATGTGCATTTGTTTTCATCAACAATACAAGAAAAATATTTAAAATGCATCTAGTTTGTCAAAATATTTATTGCATCATTGTCCATACATGTTTTTAAGCCAACATCCCAGTGCAAAAGTATAAATGGTGAAGGGTAACATGGCTTCAAATGGCAAGTAAGACAGTTAGATATAGTATGTATCCTGCCCATAGTAAATGCAGAGAAGGACATGTATTAATGTCATGTTCTTGCCATTGTAGGATTCTAGGGTTTAACTTTCACTGTGTCAAGTGACTGGCCACTGACCAGCACTACTCTTTTAGATCTGTGTTTTGTCCATTGCCAGTGGGCAACAGCATCAGGCACTGGCCACTGCCAGTCATGTTGATAAAATGCTGGGATATTCCTGCTGTGTGCCAATCAGTACATATCCTTATTCCCCACCCCTAGAGCTCTCTGTTGTGGAACTCAAGCTGCCCTATCCTGCCATTCCGATAAATAGCTAACCTAAAAGCCCTCAGCCCTCAGAAGCCCATTAATCCCAACCAAATGCTCTTATGAAAATCACTTGGGGTGGGTGGTAACTGTTTAAAAAATCAACGTAAAGGCTGAAGCAAAAAAGAGAGAGTGAACGAGAGAGAGAGAGAGAGAGAGAGAGAGAGAGATGATTTCATGTCATGGCCTGTTTTTTAACATGAGCATGTGTCAGTTTTCACTTTTCATGAATAATCTCGAATAAGCACTTTATCAGTGACTCATTTTCCAATAGCACTACGTAGGTGAACATTATTAACTTGGTTATATGAAAAATAAGCTTCCAGTTTAGCAAATTATAAGAGATAATTATAATGTCATCTTTTTATAATGAGGTGTTTCTCATTAGTGCAGCTAATGTAACTTAGTTAGAGATTGATTTCTTGTCATCAGATTCACGTCACTAGCCCTATTGTCAAAATAATTTGCCAAATCATGGTAACTGAAACTGAATATCCTTTCTAATTAATTCAAAAAATTTAAATAATCTGAAGTAAAAAGCTACATTCCAGGTACCCATACACCTGTCTCAATATTGTTGTTTGAACATCGGTTTAAACTCAGAAGCAAGTCAATCCTTTTAACTACTTCATTCAAATAACTTCTGTGTAAAAGCACGTGCACATACGCACACAAACACACACAAAACACTAACTTTCATATTACTCACTTACCCTGTGTCGTAAAGAATGCTGATGCCAAAGTTAATCCGACCCCATATAGTAGCCAAGTCTGTAAAGTCATGGATGCAGCTCTGGTGAGGACCCGTCCGTCAGGGCTAGAAGGTTCCCGTGAACCAAGTGGCGTTTGCGTCCGAATTCGTGCAGACTAGAGGAGCATTGCGCAAGCCAAGGCGCGAGATTTGCTCAGCCGAGCGAAGGCGCGCGCTGTCAGCGCGAAACATTGACGGAGCGCTCGCGAGCGACGGGGGGCGGGAAAAGCATCGGTACGCTCGCGAGATAAACGAGCCTTTAGCCGCTATAACTGTTTTCGCCTTCTAAACAAGACACCCTTAATACTGAACTCTGACTTAAAAAGGCGACTCCCCGTGCGTCTTCTCTTTCCTTAAAGGAAAAGAGAAAGCGGATGTGCGCACAGTGGGAAATTAAGACGTTTCCCCACAGGATTGAAGACATGGAGCGGGATTAATTTCTCACTCATAATCCATGGTATCTAATAATAGTTCTGCCACAGTGTATCGGTTCCCGGTGGGATGTTCACCTTAATAATAAGGCGAGGTCGAAGCCGTGTGCGTATTTCCTCTATCTGAGCAGGTTGTGTCTGTTGAGCCCTTCGCTTTTGCTTTCGTTCAGTTGATATTTTCTATCTAATCAAGAATTAAAGACCAAATCCTTTCTTAGAGGCTGTAATGCTGCAGATAAGTCGGGATTTGCAGTAAGCCCCCGTTCTCTCTTTGCCCAAAGCAACATATGGTCGCGCTTGATAGATGATTGCCCGCGATTCTCTCTTACTGAGAGATATGTTTGTGGAGATAGTGACATATTTCGCTCAGGACGGCTTTATCTCTTTTAAGTAGGCCAGTCACTGTTGAGCAACAGCAGAACAACGTCCTGTGGATTTCTGTATCCTTCCCATCTACCGTGAAACAGAGATGTTGTTTTCTTAAATAATGGCAAATAGTGTTGCTAAATGGCATCGGTGGGATATTAGCTTTTAATTCCTTGGAAGAATCCACTAGAAGAATACTGTTTTCAAAACTAAATTAATGGTAAGACGCAGTTTGACAAGAGAGATGCAAACTGCAAAGGATTTTAGAGAGGCAAAGGGCTTTAATAGAGAGTAAACAGCCAACAGATCAACATATTTTTTGTGTTGATTAGTGATAGTGATTGATCACTATCTGTCATTGTGAATACAGCACAGCACACAGTGCACCACAACAAAATGTGACCGCAATGACCAGGGGAGCAGTGCTTGGGGGTGGTACCTTGCTTATGAGTGCCTCAGTGGTACATTTACAGGTCCGGGACTTGAACCGGCAACCTTCTGATCACAAGATCTGAACAGTTGATTATGAGATGAAACTTACTTACTATTCAGTTCAATTTTATTTATATAGCGTCCTTAACAACAGTTTATTGAATGATCTATTTGGACAACCGGAGAATAAGACATTACAGCAATCGAGTCTGGAGGTAATGAACGCATGAACCCATTTCTCTGCATCTTGGAAGGATAGCATCTTAGTTTGGCAATATTACGGAGTTGAAATCTGACACCATGTTTAATAGAAATCTATTAAATCTATTTTTGTTATTTGAAATTAGCAATGAGAGGTATTCTGATTTAGGTGCTCTAAGAGCCTTTTTATAGCTTCCCATAGCATTTTTCCATGCTAATTAAAATATCAATAGTTTAGTTTGTCATCACTTACATTCTAATTTCCATGTCTCTTGTTTTAAAATACGTAAGTGGTCACTATACCAAGGGGTTGTTTTGTTTTCTCTGATCTTTATACTTTTCGACGGAGCAGTTTTATCTAAGGTGGAACAAAGCGTAGATGTTAGATAATCCGTAGTACCCTCAAATTCAGTGGGATTGGACATTTCTCCTGTCAGGAACGATAGATTGAGAATATTATCAATAAAGTTACTAGCTGTATTTGATGTGATTGTACGCTTGGTACGCTTAGAAGTGAGTTGGGGAATTTGTATTTTGACTAAAGTAAAAATCGAATGTAATAAGATGGTTGTCAGAAATAATACTGGTCTGAGGCAGTACAGTTACATTATCTACTTTAAGACCTATGATAGGATTAAATCAAGGGTATGACTGCAGTTGTGAGTGGGCCCAATTACATTTTGAACAATACCCATGGAGTCCAGTATAGTAGTAAAAGCTGCTATCAGGGGATCTTGTTCATTATTACATGAATATTAAAATCCTCCACAATTATAGCTCTTTCGGTTGAAATAACCAAGTCTGACAGAAATTCTGCAAATTCAGTTAAAAATTCAGAATAAGGACCTGGTGGATGTCAAATTGTAACATTGGGAAGATTTTGTAGACACGTGTGCAATTGTAAGGAATAATAATTTAAAGTTAAATTTAAATCCTGACTTCTGTGTTATTGAAAGAGAGATTTCATAAATGGTTGCAACGCCTACCCCTTTACCACTGAGTCGGGGTTTGTGCTCATAACTATACCACGGAGGTGTCGCCTCATTTAAGGCAAAATACTCATTTGGCCCATGTCTTGGTTAAATAGAGCACGTTTAGGACATGGTCTGAAAAAAAAATTCATTAAGAATAAGTGCCTTAGTAGTTAATGATCTAATATTTAGTAGTCCTATTTTTAGATTCAGGCAGGGGTGGAAGTAATGAATTACAAATACTCACATTACTGTAATTAAGTAGGTTTTTTGGGTACTTGTACTTTTATGAGTAGTTTTTCAAGTGTGTAATTTTACTCGTACTTGAGTACAATTTACACCATGTAATCTACTTCGCTACTTACAAAATCAAAAGCCGCTACTGAGTATGCCCACGATTTGAATTAATTTTCAAACCTTTCATCTGCATCTTTGCAGCCAATAAGGCTGTGCAATCGCGACTGCGCCAATTAATCTATGACATAAGCAAAGAATAAACTCCGCTGCAGCAGCAAGCACAGGTGTCTGGAGGTACTACACAGTGGAGTACAAACTAATTTATAGACAGAAGATTTGGAGACAAAGAAGCCAAAATGGAGCCAAGCGAAGCCGGATAGACTCTGTTAATTTAGAAAACCAGCTCTTGCTGAAACTGAACAAAAGGTTCAGAAAGTGAAGTGTGACAGAAATGCTATTATGTCTAAGAGTTTAAGACACTTGCATGCCTGTTGTTCGCAGTGTACTGGGAAAAGTTTAAACTGTTCTATGCATGTTCAAAAACATTTTTGTTTTATATCTACATTTATTACAAAACAAACTGCCTTTCTATACCTTGTTCATCTGAGAAATGTGCTTTGAACGTAGATATTTTATACTGCTGAATCGAATCAAATGCCTGCTATTGACAAAGCAATAAAACATCCATCGGTTAAAAAGTAATTAGTACTCTGAGTACTAATTAGTACTCAGAGTACTGATTTTCAGTACTCTTTCCACCTCTGGATTCAGGGTGGCATGGTGATGCAGTGGTTAGCGCTGTCGCCTCATAGCAAGAAGGTCCTGGGTTTGAACCCTGGGGTCTGCCGTAGGTGTGAGTGGGATTGTGTAGAGTGTGTGTGCCCTGCGGTGTGTTGGTGCCTGCCCAGGGTGGCTCCCCACCTTGCACCTGTAGGTTCCCCGGATAGGCTCCGGTCCCCCACGACCCCAGCTGGGATTCAGCAGAACAAATGAATGAATTAATTTTATGGTTTTAGATGAAATTGGAATAAAAGTGAGGTAGTCTGCATTGGGTGCTTTAATTTAATACAAATTAGATTTGAAAAGGACGCCTGTCGCATTTTACGTAAACTATTTTTGGTTCAGGGCACAGAGACAATGTCAATATGGTGTTACCTAGGTGATGACTCAAGGCAACTAGCCTTTCTGCCTGCGGCCTGGCCTTGGCTCTGGTTTGTCAATGACCGCCTATACCTGTAGCTGCATAAAAGCTTCATTGAAATACGGGCAGCACCCTTCCACAAGGGATGGATACCATCCTGACTCAAAAGACCAGGCTTTCCCTCAAAAGTGGACCAGTTATTTACAAAACCTATGCTATTTTGAGAGCACCACTTTGACAGCCAGCAGTTCAGCGGCCAAATCCTAGCTCACACACTTCTTTAAAATTGCTTTTGGTTAAATCAGACTGTCTGAGATTGACGTCATTGGTGCCGACATAAACGATTACCCTGGAATATCAACATCTATTACTGGCCAGCACCTCAAGATTGGCCCTGATGTCCAGCGTCCAGCAGTCAATTTACCTTGACTGCTGGTGCCACTAAGGGGCTAGCTGTTTTCATGTGCTGTAGGATAGAATCACCAGAGCACTTTCAACAGGCGTCTCAGCAGGTGTTTCACCAAGTGGGGCAAACCTGTTCGACACGCTGATAGAGGGAGAGCGGTGCTCAGGAGTAGCCTTCGCTGAAGCTCGGGCTCTCCGTATATGTTACTGAGCCGCCACCCATTCGCCCTGCTGCAGGGGCACTAATGCCGCAGTTTGGGGGGTGTAACTCTAAATCTGAAGCCCCGGACTCCCTGACTGTCAACCTGCAGCTAACAAGATACCTGGTGACTGTGCTAACAGGCATCTTACTTACACTGTCCTCTAAAAGTTTGGAAACGCCCCTGGCAAAGTGGGGTTTTGGACAGTATTGCCATGAATACTTTTTATTTTGTGATAATGTTACACTGATAAGGGACAACACAAACTACAAAAACATATTTTATTACATAAACAGTTTATTAAACAGTTTATACATAGAAAATACTTAAATTTTGGATTCATCAAAATATCCAATTCAATTCAATTCAAATTTATTTATATAGCGCTCTTAACAACAGTCATTGTCACAAAGCACTTTACATATAACCGGCCTAAACCCCCCAACAAGCAAGCCTGAGGCGACAGTGGCAAGGAAAAACTCCCTCTAATAGGAAGAAACCTTGAGAGGAACCAAGACTCGGAGGGGGACCCCATCCTCCTCTGGGCGACCGGGTGCACAAACATTTAATGTACAACAAGCAATAGTTCAAGATGAGTTGTTAGTTATTTAAAGAAGCAAAGATACAAAAATAGTCCAAGGGATATTTCGAATCCCGGGTTGTTGATGGGCCACTTGCAGGACCCTCTCAGCAACATTAAGCAGAAATTAGTTCAGTATTGTGCTGCTAAGTCAGTAGACGTCCATAGGGTCCAATCCCAGTTGGTTTCATGATGATGTCCCCATGGAGTCCTGGTGCGGGTTCAGTGGGTCAGGATCAGCTCGGGAGGGTTGACAAGGTCAAGCGTCAGCTCAGGACGTCTCCGGGACTCCTGGTGAGGATCATCTGGGCATCCGAGCTGTCAGTTTATTCAAACATTGACTTGATATATTATTCCAAGCCACCTGAAGGATTGCCCAAAGATGATTCACACTGGTTGGACAGTTCTTACGGACATCACGGTCCAGTTGCTCCCATAGTAGCTCAATTGGGTTGAGGTCGGGTGATTGGGGAGGCCATAAAAATTATTATTGCTGGTATCCAAAGATAATGTCAAGTTACTTTAATGTATTTGCACCAAAAAATTATGAGGATTTATGCTGATATCGTCCAAAGCCCCACTTTGCCAGGCAGTGGGCAGTGTACAAGCAGATATCGCTTACATTGTTTGTTGATCAGATTCGCTAAAAGGTTGCCATTGTTTTTTACGTCTCAGCCTCTAACACAGTTGGAGTATTAGGTTTTAAATGCTGATTATATATTGCTTGAATCACTTGGCTCAAGAGAAATATAGTTACCATTGAAATGCTGCGCATCCAGGCAGAAAGGAGCCCTATATGGTTGGCGATTCCTCGCGGAGAATTTTAAAATGTTGCGTCAAGCAGTGTCTAATGAATCGTCTCTTTGATTTAGAAGTTTGTAGTAGAGATTGGTAAAATATAAATACCATTTAAGTTTGGAGGAGAAAACGCCAACCGGCGTGGCACTACCGAGAAGCAGGAAGTGACATGATGCAAGAACCGCAAGAACCTACTTATATTGCTGCACAATGCCTCTTCTTTTAAGTCTTTCACCACAGTACTGACAGCTAAATAATGGTGTATGCTAAATTCTAGATGAAATTGGAATAAAGGTGAGGTTACCCAGAGGCACTCAGAAATGGAAAGAACAGAAATGTGAACATAAAGTGTGACATGTTTAAAGGCTCCCACGCTCACTACCCAACTTCTGTGCTATTTTGGGTCCACTATTAAGGGGAAACAGTCATAACTACTATGAAAAAAGTATAAGGTCATCTTAGGTTTTCACCAATAAGATTACAGCAAATTGTTGCAAAGACATACTGAATGAGAAAATGCCACATCCATTAATTCCACAGGATTCTGTATGTATTAAGTTTGCATGACTTTATTGCTGTTGGTTTATTTGTAGGCAAAATTTCATCTCGCAGGGAGTAATCAGATTTTCCCCTCTACTTTTGTCACAAGCATTTGTTTTGAGGTTAAAAATGAAAGTTTTTCCTTGTCTGGGTGTTTCACTACCAAAATAGTCACAGTACTTAAAAGGTGGACCAGATTTTGATATCTGCAGTTTTACTAACGAGCAAAGAACAGAGAGACTTAGAAACTGATATAAGGATTGTTAGTGCTGACGTCTCACACCAAGAAGGTTGTGTGTTCAATCCCAAGATTCCTTTATGTGTGGAGTTTGCATGCCTCCTCTGTGCTTGTGTGAGTTTCCTCCTGGTGTTCCTGATTCCCTCCATTTCTTGTTACTTAATGCATGAACACATTCTGGGACAGTGCTTGTGGACAGAGCTTAAGGGTGATTCACCATCTGTGCTCTCTGAGTGGTTATATTGTCCTGTACATCGTGAAGCCAGCTTTCTCTAGAAGAAAGCTGTTTGTTCAACAAATGTTATCTATATACTTCCTTGCTTCAACAGGAGTACTTTGTCTCTTTTACATAGTATGCTGCTGGTTCAGAGCAAACCTAATAAATCTGTAATATAATGGTTACAGAGTGCACCATAAATAGAATATATAAAATGTGATTCCAAATTAGACAAATGTATTAATTACTTTGGAAAGGTTAATGAACTGGTAGGAAACTGATTCCACATTTAATAGCTACTGCTAATTTCCCCTGGTTAATGCTAAATTGTATTAGTGCTTATTGCTAACATTAATATTTTTCACTATGTCCTGATAATTTCCAATAGCGCTTGTTGCACACATACAGTAGCATTGAGTAGCTAATAACAGTAATTAGCAGTAAGTGCAAGCTTATTATGATTAATGAACAATCGCTTACTTGATAAACATGCGATTGAGCATGATGTAGTATTTTTAAGACACAGTTAATAAATTATAAACATTAATAACTATTAATGAAAATCTATATAAGCAAAATGAAGCCAGCAACATGTTAAAAATATAACCATTGGTTAGAACTGCTTCTAAGTATTTAGCAAATAATAATAAATAAACTAACTAAATAAATAATAAATTACAGTAGTACAAAGATAGCAAAACATAGTATTAAACAAAATAATTCTGAAACAGATTTGATTGAGTGCATTTTGTTTTGGCAAGGGTTGCTATCCATTTGAAATACTTTCCTCTGGTTTAAAATCACTGTCCTTCTTAAAACATCTGTATTTATTAAAACATAGCACATCGTTTATATAACCCATTAAAGAACATGCTGACGTTTAATGTCACCAGAGTTCCTTGCTCTCTTCAAATGTCATCTGGAGTACCTAGCAAACTAACTACTCACACTTACCATTTACATTGTTTATTTAAAAAAAAAAAACACTAACCTGTTAGCTTTTATGCATATATTCTTGTTGGCTGTGGACATCTGATTTCGCTTCGCTCTCGTATCTCAGACATGGAGAAAGACAGATGTGTTTAAACCAATGAATTATTATTTAAACAATTCTACTTATATTTACATTGATTGACTTATTTAAAAATATTCATTTTCTTAGGTCTGAGCTGGTCTGTATTTAATCCCTGCCCAGTAATGTGCAAATGGGCTAGTTCTGTGAAATTATTCAGCAACCTGTTTGGCACTTTCAAATCCAGGGAAATAATCACTGTGTTCAGAAACCACGCTTATGAATTCACATTTGACAAGTAATGTCTATCCCTGATACTCTAGAAATAGGAACCTGAAGCGGTTACGGAACATCACCAGACATAAATACAATTAATAGATGTCCTTAATGAAATACATAAATATGTAAATGAAATATTCTCTCCAGAGCACATTCTTCCACGTTAGCTGCATGAGATATTGCATGAGCTTCTCAAATACTTAATAGAAGCTGCAGTCATACAAGCTACATGTAATCAAAATTACAAGCACACTGAATCTTACAAGACTGTCTAGTTAAACTGTAAAGAAATGTTTTATGCTGTGTAAATGTATATGGTGTAGCATGTAAAAGGGCTTGATAATATTTTGATATACTGGACTTAGTTAATCTTTGATAGTCATACAACTGGGTCATTGAGGCTGAAAATGTTCACTTGAAAGAGAATAAATAAGAGTTTGCATCATGTTTGCTATTCATCTTGCACCAGATGCTTTGAAATTAGGTCGGAACCCAGTAGAAATCTGTTTTTGTAATGCATTATACACAACATCCTAGCGTTGATTCAAGACTGAGCTTTTGGTAGAAACATGCCCCTCAAGCATATATCCATCCTCAGTATTAAAACAATAAAATAAAATCAAAACATGAAAATGACAGTGGTCATGTTTAATTGTTTAATTTTGTATAATAAAATTACAGGTTAAGTCATCCAAATATTCTGTCAGTGACTCTGTCAGCTTGTTTAGAAGGTCTGCTTCTTGAACACATCAAAGACAAGGGCAATTGGAAGTTATTGCTGAGGTGCTCATGAGCAAAGTCTGGTCCCCAAGCACTGCTCCCTGGGCACTGCCCATGTTAGCTGCCCATTGCTCCTTCATTGAAAAGTTAAATGCAAAGGTCACATATCATTGTGGTGCACTGTGTGCTGTGTTATGGTGTGTTCACAATGACAAAATAATCACTCTCTTTCCTCATATTCTAGATTCTAGGATAGATTAAGCTTGACTGAAATTTATATGACATCCATCAACAAGGATTTAAGGCTTGTTTAGCCTCTGGAGGGTGGACTTAGTGCATGTACTAGTGATTAATGTCAGAAAAACATCAGTAAAACCTTGCATGACAACATGACAAAGTCATAACCATATTTCAATCAATAGGTATTTGACGTGATTGTACGCTAGGTACAGAAGCGATTTGGGGAATTTAGATTTTGACAGTAAAAATTGCACGTAATAAGATGATGGTCTGAAATAATACTGATCTGGGGTAGTACAGTTACATTGTCTTCATTAAGACCTAACGATAGGATTAAATCAAGGGTATAACTGCATTGTGAGTGGGCCCAATTACATTCTGAACAATACCCATTGAACCTACTATATTGGCAACTATGCTACTATATTTAACCTACTACGTTGGTGTCAGGGGATCTTGTTCTTTCTCTATATGAATATTAAAATCCCCGACAGTTATTTCTGTTTCAGTTAAAATAACCAAGTCTGAAAGAAATTCTGCAAATTCACTTAAAAATTTGGAATAAGGACCTGGTGTAAATATAGTAGAATAACAATTTGAAAATTATTGTAGTGGAACCTTACTTATTGCTTAACCTCACTTATTGACAGACACTTTTTAATGTAAATGAACTATAAAATTCAGCATGACTTGTATTATCTGACAGCTATAAAATTAAAAATCCAGCAGAACCATAACCCTCAATCGTCTGTAAGTGAAATCATTTTTGCCATATTTCAAATATACTTGAAAAATGAACTAAATCTAAAAAGTTTTAAATATAACTTACCCCAGTGGTCCAACAAACGGTTTCACGCTGACCGCTGTATTTTATATCTTTGTCCATTGTGTAATGTTTGATGGGAAGAGTCCATACATTTGGCTGCAAGTTGTGTTGTTTGAAGGGGAAATTTGCTTTTTTTTAGGCAAAGCTAGAGCCTTTTGCAAACAAAATGTCATTTTGACCAGAGTGCTTCTGTTTAGGCCTGTGTGTTAATATGGAATTATGCAGTAAACTAAAAAGCGTTAAACAAACCGAAATATGTTTTGTATTTTAGATTCTTCAGAGTAACCACCTTTCGCTTTGATGACAGCTTTGCACACACTTGGCATTCTTTCAATTAGATTCATGAGGTATTGTCCTGGAATGGTTTTCCAACAGTCTTAAAGGAGTTCCCAGAGATGCTGAGCACTTGTTGGATGCTTTGCCTTCACTCTGCAGTCCAACTCATCCCAAACCATCTCAGTTGGGTTTAGCTCGGGTGATTGTGGAGGCCAGATCATCTGGTGCAGCACGCCATCACTTTCCTTCTTGGTCAAAAAGCCGTTTAACAACCTGGAGGTGTGTTTGGGGTCATTGTCCTGTTGAAACACAAGTGATGGCCCCACTAAGCTCAAACCAGATGGGATGGCATGTCGCTGCAGAATGCTGTTGTCGTGCTGGTTAAGTGTGCGTTGAATTTTGAATAAATCAAAATTCACCAGCAAAACATCGCCACACCGTCACACCTCCTCCTCCATGCTTCATGGTGGGAACCAAACATTTAGGAACCATTCACTCACAATTTCTGTGTCTCACAAAGACACGGCAGGTGGATCAAAAAATCTCGAATTTGCACTCATTAGACCAAAGTGCAGATTTCCACTAGTCTAATGTCCATTCCTTGTGTTTCTTAGCCCAAGCAATTCTCCTTTCTCCTTTCTCTTTACTTAGTTGAGTGGTTCTTGCCATAATGTGGCGTAAAACAGTCAAATAAGACTGTGTACCAAGCTTACCTCAGCCCAACACAATGGATGGTCTCGCTTTAAGAAAGCAAGAAATTCCACCAATTAACTCTAGACAAGGCACACCTGTCAATTAAAAATAATTACAGGACAATACCTCATGAATCGTATTGAAAGAAAGCCAAGAGTGTGCAAAGCTGTCATCAAAGCGAAAGGTGGCCACTAAAAGAATCTAAAACATATCCTGGCTTGTTTAACAGTTTTTGTTTACTGCATAATTCAGTATGTGGCCCTTCATCATTTGATGTCTTCAATATTAATCTACAATGTAGACAATAATAAAGACAAAGAAAAAACATTGAATGAGAAGGTGTGTCCAAAATTTTTGACTGGTAGTGTATGTGCAAGAGATGTCTTCAGGTCTGCTGGGATGATGATTATAAAGACCAAGTGGATTTCAGTTTCTCTAAGCAGATCATCTTCAATCAGCAATCATTCTGTATACCTATAAAAGGTGCCACCTTTGTGTTGCTCTATATAGATATAGAATGTGATATAGACGAGAACACGTAGCCCTGTTGTCGTGAGTGAATAGATCTATTCAGCATTAAACACCATCATTCCACAAAGACCGTCTTTGAAACTGAGTAAGCTGGGACTGAGCACCTCCCTCTGCAACTGGATACTGGATTTCCTGTCAGAGAGGCCTCAGTCAGTCCAAATCAGCGACATTTCCAGCACCATGAGACTGAGCACAGGAGCTTCTCAGGTCTGTGTTCTCAGTCCACTGCTGCTCACACTCCTGACCCATGGCTGCACCGCCCAAAACACATCATCAAATTCGCTGATGATTCGACCGTGGTGGGGCTCCTCAGCAACAACGACGAGTTGGCTTACAGAGATAAGGTTCAGCAGCTGGCTGTCTGGTGCAGTGAGAACAACCTGTCGCTGAATGTGGACAAAACCAAACAAATGATTGTCGACTTCAGGAGAACCTGCTCCACCCACACCACTCAGCATCTATGACTCCACGGGAGAGACTGTAAAGAACACCAAGTTCCTGGGATTTCACATCTCAGACGACCTCACCTGCACCACCAACACCACCTCCATCACCAAAAAGGTCCAGCAGTGTCTCCACTTCCTGAGATGCCTGAAACCATCCTCACTGTGTTCTACAGGGGCAGCTGAACAGCTGCATCTCCGTCTAGTTTGGTAACAGCACTGTTGCCAATCACAGACGGCTACAAAGGATTGTTAAAGCAGCTGGCAACATCATCGAAGTGTCTCTCCCCCTACTGCAGGACATCTTTCACAAATGCTCCATCGGGAGGGCCTCCTGCATCGTACTTGACCCCCACATCCTTCACATGTACTCTTTACACTCCTCCCATCCGGCAGACGCTATTGCAGTATCAGGACTCGATCCACCAGACTGTGGGATAGCTTTTTCCCACAAGCCATCAGATTCTTGAACACACTGCCTTCCCTCACACTCCCCACCACACACACCTGGACTGTGAACTGACTCTGTTGCACCTCTGCATTTTACACATCACTGTCTTTGTGATGCACACGCTACTATATGGACAATCTCATTCATGTTGCGCTGAAACTTTCTCAGGAATAATGTTTGTGTTTATAGACTGTACAGTATTGCTCACTCCAAACTGCTTCTGATTTGGCATTTAATGCCAGACGATCAAAATTGTAATCCTCTTCTCTTGACTGCTGCTACAATATTTGCACAATTTTTGCACAACTGCTACATATTTGCACAACTTTTGACTTTTGCTGCACATATCACTGATCGCATTTTCTCCCTGACTGATATCTGCACAAAGTATTGAAAGTATTTCACAGACTGTAGTTCTCCACTGCTGTTAGAATATCTGCACATACTAGATCCGACTTGAATGTTACCTCAGACTTAATAAAATATACTGTTTTATTTAATAGACTGTATAGAATTTTTCATCCTAATTGTCTCTCTTTCTACTTCTAGTTAAAAGTTTATATTTTATATTCCACTACCAGTTTAAAGTGTATATTTCATATTCTATCTATATATTGCTTATTCTATGTGCCTTATTTGTTCTTTGTTTTTTGACGCTTGTTCTTTGCACTGTTAAAAGCTGGAGCCATGTTATCTTGTCACTCTGTATACTTGTACAGTATATAGCCGGAGGCGGACAGTAACTAAGGACATTTACTTGAGTACTGCACTTAAGTAGAGTTTTGGAGTATCTGTACTTCACTTGAGTAGTATTTTATTTTTTATTTGAAAGACAAATATCATACTTTTTACTTCACTACATTTCTATAAAGGTTCTTGTTACTTGTTACTTTCAAATCTGTGGATAAAGTGGATGTTATTCCACCTTTTTAAAAGGTGATTGGTTGTTTGGCAGGTGACAGTTTATCAGTAATCAGTAGAGTTACATCACGCCTGTAGTGTGTAACTATAAAACTAAGTTCAGACAGTTCTGCTGTTTTCTGTCTTGATTAAAACATTGTTGCTGTTGGAAAGTCATGAAGCTAGAGGTGTAGAGCTGGGTTTTAAGCAGGTTGGAATGTTGATTTGATGTTCTGAGCTGTATTTACAGCTATTGCACTGTCCTCCTGATTAATAGTTGGGGTTGTGTTTCATTCTGTAACATTCTACCAGTTCCTTATTCTACAACTTCTACAAGCTAGTCAGAGGCATTAGGTTTATTAAGAGTTGTGGCAATGTTGGGGTGGGGGGTAGTATTTCCTCTGCTGTGGGGCCTGGTGGGCCGCCCCGGGCTCTGTGGGGGCCGGTGGTGCCGCGGCCATGGGCCCTGTTCTGGATGGGCCTGTGCCCCCCGCCCTGGGCAGTTTTTGGGCAACGGGGGTGCCTATGGGGGTCAGCAGGGGAGCTGGCTCCACAGGGGGGGTACCTTGCCCCCTCTGTTTCTTTCCTCCCCATCCCTACTGCTTGCCCCCTCCCGCTCCATCACACCAACATGTAGGGCTTTGAGGTGCGGGTGCGTTGCTGGGATGCAGGGGAGGTTTTCCTCCTCTGTCTCCTCGTGACCACCTGCATCTCAATCATACACCACACCTAGACACTCTCACTACTTACTGTCACATGACACATACATATAGGGCTTGGGGGTGGGCACACTGAATGGCGTCCAGAGGGCGGTCGGTTCACCCAGCCTTACCTCTGGCGCCAGTGCCCACTTCTCAATTTTAAGTTGCACGTAGACATTGAGGGCTCAGGGGAGGGGCCAAGCTGACACGAGCTGGCGGAGGGTGGTTGGTGTCTTGCCCCTCCCCTGTTTTAAAGCACTGTAGAACAACACACACACCAACACTACATTTGAGCGGGTGGGGTGAGGCACGAGGTCTTCTCACACCCCTGTTCTCTGTTCGCTGTCCGGGGCCGGGGGCTGTGAGGACGAGCTGGCTGTCCGGCCGGGGTCTGGGCTGGCGGTGTTCTCTGCCGCTGCGGGGACCGGGGTGGTCTTCCTGTCTCCACGCCAGAGCGAAAGGGGTTCAGCTCCAGGATCTGGCGCCGATTGCCCCCTTGGGGGTAGTGGTGTCCGGATCTAGGGGATAGTGGTGTCCGGATCTAGGAGCACAGAGTATATATGGGGAGTGTGAGTGTGGGTACCGTGTCCATTTTTGTGTGTCTACATGTGGGGTGAGTGTATGATATTTGTGTGTATGAGGGTGGGAACGTATGCTTGCGTATATGTGTGCGCCTGTGTGTCTATGTCCATGTGTCAGGCCAGGCCTTAGACTCCACCTCATTCAACATCTCAGGCCCCCCTGCCCTGCCACCACACCCTGCTGGTGGAAGGTGCCCCCGGCCGCCGGTGCGTTGGTGGTTCCTCGCTCTGGGGCTGGATGCTCGGGGGAGCGCTGGCCCGCTCTCGGCGGTTGCCTGGTAGGGCCTGGCCCTCCTGACTTTGCTGGGCCCCGGCTGGGGGGTGGGGGGCCCTTGGATCTCTGGGCCCAGGGACCGGACTGCCCTGGGGTGGGCAGCCGCTGGCGGAGCCTGCGGGCCTGTCGCCGCGGCCCCCTGGGGCGTCTGCACTGCGGCTGCTGGATGACCCCTCCGGGCTCTCCTCTGCCTTTTTCTGGGAGGGAACCATAGATTTCCCGGTGGTGGTTCTCCTGGGACTCCCGGGCCCTGGGGGGCCTCCGGATGTCTGGGGCCCGGGTCCCCTCCGTGTCTGCTTCATGCCTTGCGGGACGGGGCTGTGGTTCCCCCCACACACTATTAAACATTTACATGGAGGAATCTTATGAACACAAGCGCGCTCACACACACAGGTGTGCACACAGGTGTATACACAAGCATCCACATTGGTGTAAAATAAATTTCATTAATTGAAAATAAATAAATAAAGTCGTCCTCCGAAGAGGGGAGGTGGTGGCGGGTTTAAAAAAAAAAAAAAGAGTTGTGGCAATAATGCAACAATGTAGTGAAAGAAGATGTACTTTTAATACTTAAGTGTTTTTTAAAACTAATTCTTAAATACTTTAACTTAAGTAAAAATTTGACTGTACGGCCACTTGTATTGGTGTAACATTTGACTAGTGATATCTGTACTTTCACTTAAGTAATGATGTTAGCTACTTTGTCCACCTCTGTATATAGCAGATATGACAACAAAGTTTACTTTGACTTTGAGTTGTTCCTGCATCAGGAGGTGGAGGCTAAATACTCCTTTGAGACAGTAAGGGACTCCCAATGTTGGTGTCTGTCGTACATTTTGGGTGACACCCCTGACTGCTAGTTAGACCGGAGAAGTCTGCTGTTTGTTATATTTTGTTATTTTTATTTTGATATAAGTGTGCTTAATATTGAAGTAGTCTGTATGCCAGTATTTGCCATAGACTTAACCCAGCCTGTTTAGGTGACAGGGAAATCAACCCCCACCCCCATCCCTTTTCTTTTGATTTGATTATATATGAGTCTGAACCCTTTGGCGTGCTGTGTAGTAAATGGGTTTAGCGTGTAGTGTTGTTTGATAATGCTGATGGCTTATTCACTTATGTTTTCTTATTGGTTGGGTTTTTTAAAACCTGTACTGAAGAGAGTAAATGTAGTTGCTAGCCGAGCTATCTGGGCAGAAGTGTTCTTTATTTGTAAAGAATTGTACTCCAAAAATTTGTTTGGGAACATACCTTGTGTGGCTTGTCAAACTACTGTGGTATGTACAAAGTATGATGCTTTTGGGAAACTGATGTATTTTAGGTGTTGGTTAGTTTCACAATGCATCAAGTTCAAAGGCGACCTCTGTCGTTATATGGGAAAGGCAGCCCTGGCTGGCTGGCTGCTGTCAGCAACTAGTGGGAGGGGGCCCTCTTGAGGGGGTTTCCGATAAAAGTGTTGTTGCACTTTCCTGAATTGACTGATCATAGAATTTAAAAGGACGCTCACACAGTTGCTGTTGCTGTTATTCACTTGTTGCCAGATGGGCCCCAGGTCAGCTTGATGCCCTCAGCAATTGCTTGGTTTGCTTGGTTTGCTTGCCCTGTTGCGACGGGCCTGGGGTGCATTTCCCAAAAGCATAGTTGCTAACTACATTAGCAGCTTACATAGTTGTAACCATCTAGTTGCAATGCAAGCATTTCCCAAAACCATAGTTCAAACTACCGAGGTAACTACGTTGGTAACTTACAAAGTACGACACATCGTTAAATGACACTAGTGTTTCCCAAAACCATAGTTGCAACGAAACTCTGTAGTTAAGTTGTGTGGTTGCAACTACAGCTCCCAAGTAAGGCAAAATATGCCCTCATGTTTTTATTTATAACATTATTCATTTATTCTTTTATTATTTCTTCTCCTAGCCCCTCTATAGTAAATGATATTAAAAGAAGCTTTTCATTTTAAAACAATTAAATAATATATAAAATGAGTTAAAGTGGGGGAGGGACAAAATAAATATAACACAAAGGAAAAATATGTAAAATAATACATGGAATTACAAATTGTATACAAATAAAATAAATGGGTGGACATAGAATGTGCAACAAAAAAGGGAGGTCAAATGGAACATGAAATGGGGTTGAGTTGTGGGTTAGGGGCCAAACATATGCCTGATTAATTGTCTCCATGTGTGTAGGCCTGCCAGATCCATCCCATCAGGCTCGGGATGGACATCGTCAGCATCCTCTTCAATGACCTCCTCATCCTTGGGCAACTGGACATGTAGTGCAGGAGTGCTGTAACCACCACAACTGCACAGTATTTTGCTGGGTGCAGTTGCAAGCCACCACATAATCTGCTGACACACCGTAAACGCTGCTTCCACAATCCTATGGCCCTCTTCATAACAGCACATTTCCTAGTATGAGCAGCGTTATATCCAGTGTTGGCCTGCTGGATGGGTGTGAGCAGGTAAGGGTGCAAAGGGTACCCACTATGTCCGAGAAGCCAGCAGCCCCCAAAGTAACTATGTTCTGCCACCTGGTAGAGAGCCGAGTTGGCCCAGATAAATGCATTGTGAGTGATCTCTGGCCACTTTGCAACAATGTCGGTGAACAGACCTTGATGGACATTTATGGCAGGGAAGCCTTTCCTGCAGAGGTAAGCCGGCTCGTTGTGATGTGCATTAACTTATATCTGCTTTTAATGGCTAAAGCTGATAAAAAGAGCAGAGCTCACTGTGAAAGAAAGGAGGAGTAATGGTCATTCACTTAACTGTGTTTTTTTCCTATACTGGCAGTAGCATTTCTCATTTCCCTTTAATTTTACTCATACTAGATTAAATATCTTAATAGCTACATGTAAATATAAAAATTATTGTGTCACTGTCTATGTAGATATCAAGGGTTGATTAAATGATTCAATTTACTCCAGAAATGTTGACCTGTCTGCTTTAATATATACATATGTACTATGTACACTACCAGTCAATAGTTTGGACACACCTTCCCATTCAATGTTTTTTCTTTATTTTCATTACTATTTACATTGTAGATTCTCACTAAAGGCATCAAAACTATGAATGAACTGTGTAAGGGCTATTTGACCAAGAAGGAGAGTGATGGAGTGCTGCGCCAGATGGCCTGGCCTCCACAGTCACCTGACCAAACCCAATCGAGATGGTTTGGCATGAAATGGACCGCAGAGTGAAGGCAAAAGAACAGGTATGACTACCTCATAAAGCTGATCGAGAGTATGCCAAGAGTGTGCAAAGCAGTGATCAAAGCAAAGGATGGCTATTTTCAATCTAAAATATAAAAAATGTTTTGGGTTATTTCACACTTTTTGTTTACTACATAATTCTATGTGTTCATTCATAGTGTCTTCAGTGAGAATCTACAATGTAAATAGTCATGATAATAAAGAATAAAACATTGAATGGGAAGGTGTGTCCAAACTTTTGACTGGTAGTGTATATCTTAATGTATACATATATTATTATTTCAACCAGAGCCCCGTTGGGCAGATTACCATTCCCACAACAAGCACAAGCAGCTGGATTTTGGGAGACATAGCCATCCTTATAACAAATACAAAAATGAAGATAAAAAATTGAACATGGATCCACGGATGATCGCTCTGCATCTAGCAAAGAAAAACAAAATTACTCTTCAGCCAACCAGCAAATATTGTATTAGAAATTGAAGAGGTATATCAACTTACTTTCAGGTGTATGCAGATCACACTGGGCCTGTTGGGCTGTTAAAAGAGTAAGGCCGGTTTCTCTCTCCGGTAGGTCATTAGTTCTTAATGGTGCAATTCATTCTCCTCCTTCAGCGTTGCAAGTTCCTCTTGGATGCCTTGCAGAACAGATAACTTCTCACCCTCAGACCTGAGGAGGTCCTCACTGCACTTGCAGTGGATGGGCCTGCGCCTACGATTCTGGCGTTGTAGGAGACACCATGGTGAGGCAGCAGGATTGGTGATGTTGGGTGACCTCCCAGACTGAGGGAGCTGCAATTCCAAGGATCCTGGGGAGAGTGCAGCCTTGAGAGATTGGTACCGATGCCAAAGGGTCTCGATTTAGAAGGGCCCAGGGTGCCTGATGTTGAGGGACCCAGCGGAGCGGTGCCTGATGTTGAGGGACCAGAAAGGAGTGTGGAAGGTGTGGAAGGCACAGACATTTGTGATGTGTTCATAACACAAATGTCAATGCCCCCCTGGATTCCTCCTACTGACTCTGCTCCACAGGAGTAAGAGGAGGCAGACTGCTGCTCCTACAACCAGTCCTCTCTTGGAGACCCTCCAATAGTTCCTCCATTTTGCCTTCACATCCTGTGTGCTCTGTGACCATCCCTGCCCAACAGAATATTTTTCCCCTGCCATATGGCTTTCTTTTGTGCATTTGTTACAGTGTTTCTTAATTTAGATGTGTGTCTACTTCCTCTACTAATACTTCAAGCTCCTGTGTGGTGAATTGAGGTTTGTATGCCATTGTTTGCCTTTTAGCAGAAAGAGGTGTGTTCAAAATCACAAGGGCTTACATAGTGTAGATCACCTACAGCAGGTGTTTCCTGGCAGATTTCCCAGTTAACTCATATTGGTCTTCATGCACACAAAAAATGTAGTTACTGCAGCTATACATCCAGTGGAGGGCGATGTGGTGCAGCATAATGACTGTAGTGAAGTCTGTGGAAAATAGCTCTTCTGCTAGCAGATTTATTCTCTTGTGCCAAAGGTCTTGAGCTGTTGGTGTTGTTTTTATGCATATTTTTAAATTGAAACAAAACAGTAATTTGCATGAACTGATGTCTGGTGCATATATATTATCTTTAAATTGATGGTAGAAAATGATTCAATAATTCCATAAGAAGTCACACAAACTCTAGTAGTTACAGAAAGATTATAAATAAAGAATTTCTACCATAAGTTGATGATAAAGTCTGCATGTTTGTGTTCAAGAGGATCTATACTATCAGTGTCTCAAAATTTCACAATTCTACTGCAGCATTTACATTTACTTTATTTTGCAGAAGAAATAGTTTACATGTACACCGTACACCTTCCAGAACACAAACATGTAAGCTTGACTGACTACTTAAATATCTATATCTATATCTATATCTATCTATCTATCTATCTATCTATCTATCTATCTGCAAAATATAATAGAAGGCATGATACAAATATTTGATTGGCCTTTATTCTCACATTCTGCAGTTACATTTTGAGTTCTTTTAGACTCATCATATATGCCAATCTCACTACAGTTATTTCAGACTGATTCAGAATTTATAGAATAAAGCATTGTTCAGTGAATAGGAAATATGACTGGTGCTTGATTGTCCTTTATTCCAAAATGCTGCAGTAGAAGTTTTCGATATTTTAAGTCTCTTGGACACAAATATTCAGGTTTGAACAACTACTAAATATTTATTCTGCAAATTCACTTAGGAGCCATAATTTGATTAAACTGGTATTTGTGCTTTATTCCAAAACACTGCAGTAGAACTTTGAGATCTTTCAGTCACTGAGAGAATATGCTTTCTTAAACACAAATATGCAGACTTAGATCGACTACTAATAAACTCTTTTCGCTGCAATATAAAATACGAGCTATAATGCAACAAAACCTTTTTGATTGTCATTTATTCCAAAATGCTGCAGTAGAATTGTGAGATCTTTAAGACACTGATAGTAGTATACGGGTTGTCTATCCAGTCCTGTCAAATCCTTCTGGAGATGACAGCTGCAAACAACTGTGCGATCTTTTGCCTCTAACCCCTTTGTTCTTAGTGCTGCCCTCCATGCCTGTCTCCTCAGTTTATCATTTGGGAGTCTAAACGCGAAACAAATCCGTCTTTGCATCCAGGCACGTAAGTTAATAGTTTGCATTAGCTAAGTTACTGTTAATACCATGGGACATATTCAGCAGATTCTTGGAGGGTAAATGGGTCCGGGGTTGAGCTCTAACAAAGCGTTAACCTACTTATAAACATGGAAAAACTGATTTGTAAGGCAGGCAAGACAATAATCACGCAAACTAATCAAACGCTTCAGCGCTCCAGGCTACGTCTACGTGTGTACGTCTGTGGTCCTTTAAGCAGTGACGTCATATTATGCGACGGCAAACTGGAGTACACGTGCTCCAAAATGTCGTACATAGTTAAGCCTTGTGTTGATTAAATGAAATCGTATCATTTAACGAAAATAATAACGTTTCTTTCGTCATTCTTGCCGGATTGCCTGTTGCTGGAGAAAGACTTTTACCTGATAGTAGTAGAAAACAATGGCACAACGAAAGAAGAAAATGACGAAAAAGAAGAAGCAAACGGGAAACAGAGAGCCTAATGTTAACTCCGACAGTGGAGATTTCGAGCTAGCAGCAGAAATCAAAGACGACAATGTAGTGAGTACTTCTTCTATATGCAACATTTAGTTTAGTATCCAAATATAGCACGTTTCATTTTAGTCCAAGACAGAAACCTTTCAATTTAACGATCTGAACTTTTACCCACTCCACAGCTGTATAAGAAAATGCCTCACTTTCCTGCCTCATCTGAGTGCCTCTCAGACGTGGAGCCAGACACCAGAGAGATGGTTAGAGCTCAGAACAAAAAGAAGAAAAAATCTGGAGGCTTTCAGTCCATGGGTAAGACAGCAAGGTTCTAACAGTTGGGTTATTGTTTTAAACAGTAGACATATTTTACACAAAGTCACTTAAAATCGCTTTCTTTGCATAGGTCTCAGCTATCCTGTATTTAAGGGAGTACTCAAGAAAGGCTACAAAGTTCCCACTCCCATCCAACGAAAAGTATGTCTTTATTGTTCTTCTAATTATTCTTACTCAGGATGTCTCTGTAATTAAATAATTCCTATCACTTAACTACTCAAAGTAAAGATTCATTTAATTGAAATGTAACCATTAGTTAGAAATTAAATGTTTAAATACATGTCATCTTAAATTTAAATGTAAATTTAGCTGTAATTAGGCAGTTATTTGTCATGTGGTCTGTGCCACCATTGTTAGGAAGATGCACACAATCATAGGGTAACCAGTGCAAAATCCCAGGCCTGTTAAGCACTTCCCATGTGCATGGGTTACATGTATAGGTGACATTTTGTTGTGGTATATTCATAATGACTCATCTAACTAACTCAATTTTGCTAACAGACAATTCCTATAATATTGGACGGTAAAGATGTTGTTGCCATGGCAAGAACAGGAAGTGGAAAGACAGCTGCTTTCCTGGTGCCAATGTTTGAGAGACTCAAAGCACCCCAGGCACAAACAGGTGCCCGAGCTCTCATCCTTACTCCCACTCGAGAACTGGCATTGCAGACCATGAAGTTTACCAAAGAGGTAGGTGGGACATTTTGGCCTATATCATGAGACTGGATGGATAGGATATTGTGGGAACACTCCCTATTAGTTAGTGTTCTTTTTGTGACTATTTCTTAACTGAAAAACAACTTAGGGTTGGTTTAAATAGTTTAGATCTGCAAATCTAATCTGTAAGTGGATCATAACCTATTTCTCTCTGTCCTATTTTTGTTTCCCAGTTGGGCAAGTTTACTGGTCTAAAAACTGCCTTGATCCTTGGTGGAGACAGGTAATTAGTTAGTTCTTTTGATAATATATAGACCATATATACAAGCACAGACTGATATGTTTGTTATCCTTCAGCATGGGTGATCAGTTTGCTGCTCTACATGAGAATCCAGACATGTAAGTGACTTACTTCAGTACTAATGGTGTTTTTTTGCCTTGTATACCACCATATCAGAAGAATTTCCATTTATGTGAATAATGTGTAATTAATTGTTGTCTAATACATATGTTTTTAATGATAGTGTATATGAGATTTTGTGTATTTTACTTGCTAAGTTTTTTTCCTTTGTGTGTCTACAGTATTATTGGTACTCCTGGTCGCTTGATGCATGTTGTAGTGGAAATGAACCTGAAGCTGCAGAGTGTGGAGTATGTGGTGTTTGATGAGGCAGATAGGTGAGCAATTAAGACATTTATATTATTTTTATTTTCATTATATAAAAAACCTGTTTGGGGGAGGGGGGTTCATTTTATATTAACATTAAAGTGGAAAAAATCAGTGTATCCTTTTGCTAAATAATCAGGTTGTTTCCCACCAACATACACCATAGTGCTAAGTGCATTACTTGTCAAGCTTAAGTTCTAATGTTTTTTGAAATGCTGCACATTTGATAAAATGTCTTTAAAACCTCTTCAGACTGTTCATCAGAGTTTTTGAGGTTTTCTGTCTGAATTGAAAATATGAAGTTTAAACTTGACAATGGATTTTCTGTGGACTGCTGTCAGGGTTGAATATTTTTCTAAATAAGTCCCTGTTACACAGAATTTAGTTATTCAGACTTTTAATTTGACTTCCCTCAGTAGAATTGTTTTTTACTTTTCTACTTAGAGTTTCAACCTTACTTTTTATGGATCAGTTTACACAATGTCAGCAGGAACCCATAATTTTAATCAGCTAATGTTCAACTAACTTTCTCCACATTTGTCTTAATATTTATAATGGAAGCACATAACAATGTGGAATCAGTTGACAAGCAGTTATCCAGTTAATTAATTTGTAGACTATAATAGTGATGAAAAATCGAAGAATAGGAACTTACCACTCTGTGTTTATATTTCTTTTCATCGAAAGAATTGACATTGCATATGGTGTTGGTCATTTTTCAGCAGATCATTGCTGAGTTAAAGGGGTTTTACCAATGTGTGACACAGTTGACAGACAGGCATTCTAATGCTAATTTGAGGAGCAAAACTTGACAAATTGGACCGCATAAAAGAGCTAATTCCAGTACTTGAAATTCACGTATCTACTTATGGAATGACCCATGTGTAAGGATTGTAACAGGTCCGAAAATGAACCAAAAACCACAATACTAACGCCTACAGTCCCAGACTGCAGGACAGCAAGCTGATTGGATCTGCACCACCCCAACCGTGCCCTGCCATTCACTACCACTGCTCTGCACTCATTATGTTGCAAAGTCATTTTTTTTTCACACTAGTAGTAACACATGAACTTTATTCTGTTCAAAGTTAGAATAAGTCAGGGCAGAGAGAAAGGTTTTTGAAATTGGACTGCTGAAGGTGTACGCGTGTGTGTTATATGTTATAACTTTTGATTGTCTGTTTCTCACCAGGCTATTTGAGATGGGTTTTGCTGAACAGCTACAAGAGATCATCAGGCGGCTCCCTGAAACCCGACAAACCCTGCTGTTTTCCGCCACCTTACCAAAACTGCTGGTAGAATTTGCTAGAGCCGGTGAGTTCCTCCTTTATGTTAAGCACTGCAGTGATATTTTTAGTTGTGTTGCCTGTTCACGTGTTCATATGTTTCAGTGTGGTCTTCATAAAAGCCATTTTTCTTACAGGACTAACTGATCCAGTATTGGTCCGTCTGGATGTGGACACTAAGCTCAGTGATCAGTTAAAGGTAGTGTATCACAAATGTCAGAAAAGTTAACTCCTTCAACTTAATGCAACTATGAAATGGAACATACTGACCTCTTTCCCCATTAGTTGGCATTCTTTCACCTGCGCTTGGATGACAAGCCAGCCTTGCTTCTCCATCTGCTACGGAATGTAGTGAAACCCCAGGAGCAGTCGGTAGTATTTGTTGCTACCAAACACCATGTGGAGTACTTAAGCCAGGTCAGTATTTATATGTTTTAATGTTTCCTGTCTGCTTTGCACAGACTTTTTCAGCCATGCTGGGCATAAATTGCTCTGATACGTTTTCAAGCATGTTATTAAATCCTGGAAAGCCAGAATGTGAAGTCTAATATCCATGGAGGCGAATTGCAGTGATTCAAACAGTCTGGTGATCTCTGGTTATTGATATGAGCCAATTTTGAAATATTCTTTGCAATTTGGGTAGCTTTGCTGCTTGCTAACTAGTTTAGTCCTCTGGTCTCTGTACTGTCTTTTTCGTAGCTGCTGACTTCAGAAGGAATTGAATGCGCTTACATCTACAGTGCTTTGGATCAAACTGCTAGAAAGATCAACATTGGCCGGTTTGTCCATCGCAAGGCAATGGTCCTCCTGGTGACGGATGTAGCTGCTCGTGGTATTGACATCCCACTCTTGGATAACGTCATCAATTACAACTTTCCCTCTATGGCAAAACTGTTCCTGCACAGAGTTGGTGAGTTTTCAGCAGTTAACCCATGTCTGATTGCGTCAGGTTTAAGAAGCCCATGGTTTGTGATACTCTTGCCCTTCTCTGATGAAACTGTTTGCTTTGTTCTGTAGGTCGAGTTGCCCGTGCTGGCAGAAGCGGTACTGCTTTTAGCTTGGTGTGTCCGGATGAAGTTCCTTATGTTTTCGACCTTCATCTCTTTCTTGGGCGATCAATGGTGTTTGCGACTCTTGATAATGATCAGAGTATGTTTCCTCCATTTGTTTTCATCAAACAGCTCAAACTGGTAATTCTGGTGAAAAGGAAGGTTTTATGCAATTTGTGATGCATTGCAGCCCTGATATTAATATCTTAATATCCAGGTACTGACGGTGTCTTGGGCCGGGTTCCTCAGAGCATCCTAGATGACGAGGAAACCCATCTCCTTACTGCTCATGAGACCTCTTTAGATCTTCAGAATCTCAGACAGGTGTCAGAAAATGCATATAAGCAGTACCTGAAGTCACGTCCCAACCCCTCACCTGAATCCATCAAAAGGGTGAAAAATACAGATCTGTCTTCCATAGCTATTCATCCACTTTTAGGTTTGTACAATGTTGTGTTTTTTAGTATTTATGACTAAATTATGTTTCTGGTGAGCACCACTGCTCAGTGTGGCATTTGTTTGTTCATTAAAGGGTCACAGCTTGAGAAGATGGAACTGGAAAGACTGCAGATGGTTGACTCCATTAAGACTTACAAGACAAAATCTGTAAGTTCCTATATTGTGTGTTTAGTATTGTCAGTCTTCTCATATTTTAAATGCCCTTAAGTTAGAATCTCAGTGAATGTAAATAGCTATATATAATGTGTTTGTACTACTCAATGTCCTCAGACTATATTTGAGATAAATTCCAACAACAAAACCAGTGCAGGAGAGGTTATGAGGGCCAAGCGATCCCGGGACAGCAAACTGGTGGACAAGTTTCAGAAGACAAGGGAAGCGCACCTTGCAGAGAGTCAACTAAATCATCCACCGGTTACTATAGTGGAAGCATGTGCCAGCAAGGAAGAGGATGGAGACCTTCAGGTGATTCTAGAGACTGAAATTTTTCTAAGGCAAAGTTGGGTATCAGAGGTAGAATATAAGACGTTTGAGTCATAGCATCTATGCCAAAATGCCATGAATCATAAATCTTCTGCTTTTTGTCTGATTGTTTGGTGTCAACCAGGGTGTTTTCACAGAGGTGGTTGGAAGAAAGAAGCGCAAGCAGGAAGAAGAAATACAGGACAAGCCTAAGAACAAGAAGAACAGACAGACTGACCAAGATGAGCAGTTTTACATCCCTTACAGACCAAAAGACTTTAATTCAGAGAGAGGGTATGTGAACAGTCAACTTGAACATACATTGTGACATAACTTGCTTTAGAAATAAATAACCATAAATTTGTTTTTAGAAAATGGATTGGTGTAGAAAACTATTAGAATAAGTTTTGTGATAATTTAAGCTCTGCCTCCTGAAAGTGTACTTACTATTTAAGGTACTAATATTTGAATTTTAGTAAAAGTGGATATTTTAATAGCATTTTAAGCTGTCTTAAATATCACTATAAACAGCACAGGCCATTTTTTAAATAAATATTTTTTGATTCAAGGAAACATAACCTTTGACTCATAGCAATTGGCTGCTCCTGCCTACTTATCTGAAAGAAAAAGCAATAACACAAGACAACATCTAAATTTCAGTTACATTTAAAATGTTCAGATTTATGTGCTTGAGTAGCCTAGCAGTCGACTAATCTGTTTTTTTTTTTGTTGAACAGTCACTTTATTTCTGTCACGAATGTCGCTTGGTTGTAAAAGACCACACAGACTTCAATTTGTATTACTCAAATAAATTACTTAATTTTACTGTAATTATCTGTATCAATGGTACATTCATGTTTCATTGGTCATTATATTGCTACAGTACCTTGTGGAAAGCAGACATTTAAACATTTGACTTTACACAAGATACACATTTAACATTAGCAAAATAATGACTCACAAAAGCTTAATCATATGTAGTTATACTCATAATAAAATATTCTTCAAGTAATTAAAGAATAAAATAGAAGTGTGTGTGGTCTTTTAAACTAAAAGAAAATGTGCAAATGTTTAACTCAGAATTGCAACAGGAGACTTTGATTGGCGTCAAATGTAAATGTAAAAAATCTTCAACTATTAACAGTACTTTACAAACACTGAAATCTGAAAACGCAGAAATCTACACTTCTGCCTGGAAAGCAACATCACAGTCATGTGCATTTGATATTCTCCTTAACTTAAAAACAAACGTGACATTAGAAACTTTAATGTTTAATTTGCTTCTACCTTGAGTAAATGCAGAATGACTTCAAAAATGACTTCTAAATTTGACAATAACTTTTCATTCCTTTATGAGTTGAGTAAATGTCAAAATGCTCCTGATCTTCAAGACTCAAAGTATTTTTTTCTCTATAGCAACCAGCACAAACTGATAGCGTTCTTTTTCCACCACAAGTGTGTGAAAACCTCGTCTTGATTCAGCTAGACAGAAAATTCAAGTACTCAGTCCTGGAAATGATGGTTAAAATGATTGGTGTGGTAGTATTATGTTTTGCACTAGAGGCAACTTCAGCAAATTAACATGCTTTGGAGTGAAAACTGGGAAGAAGGCAAGACACGTCAGCTCCTCCTGTAATCACTGATTTACTGTTGAACTTAATGCATCAACTAACAACGGAAATGTTTTTAGTTAAAACTAGCATCATCCGACAGGTAAACTAGCATAAACCATATTGTTCTGCCAGTTGACAAGCACAAAGAGTACACTCACTGAAAGATCTGTGCAGTACCAGTGCAGCACCTTAAAAACAGGATCATGTGTTAGTGATATTTCCACACGGACAGTAAGAGACCAGTGTTTCCCAGCTTAGACGGACACGTACACCAACACTGCAAGTAATCATTGTGTTCTTTTTATGACAATTATCCACAAAGTGCAGATTTTGTCACCGCAGTGCATCTTTTCAGAGCCTCTTGATATGCGAAGTTGCAGATGAACCAGGTTCAAGATGTTAATTTTAATGCAAAGTACTTCAACCTCTTCCTTGTGGACATACAGCCAGACAAGCTTTCTGTTGTTTCAGCTCAGCTAATTAAGGGATATCAAGCTCTTGATCACTAGAGTAAGATGTGATGAGAGCTGCAATAGGGAAAAAAAATTTGTCTGGTTGGGAGTTCTACATTAGCATCAAGAACATCTGATGTGGACTGTAAACTGTTTGTTGAAAAGTGATATGTGCACTGGGAAGATTTAAGTTGTGATTGTTGATTTGTTGCCAGGCTGAGCCTCTCGGCAGAGGGCACTAAGTTTGAACAGCAGGCTTCCTCTGCCATGCTGGATCTCATGGGAGACGAAGGCAATACGCTAGACCTGCACAAGAACATGATGAAATGGTAAAGTAGAATTGCCTGAATACAACAAACGATACCCGAATAAGCTAAAAAGTAAAAAGACTTATATCTACTCTAACTGTCCAGGGATCGCAAGAGAAAACGTTTTGTTCGTGACACAGGAAAAGAAGACAAAAAACAGAAGATAAAAACAGAGAGCGGACAAGTGGTCAGTGCCAAGAAAAGGAAGAAGAACTTGTATCCTTTTTCCATAGTTTTTCTTCATTTTGTAGTTATATATGTTATACAGATTTGATTGCAAGCTATTGCATTTGGCATCTAGTATTGGGATATGTTCCTTCACTTTGGCCCAGTTATGAAGAATGGAAGAAGAAGAACAAGGTAGACGATGCATTGTCCGATTCAGACGGAGAGAGTGGAGGAACAAGAGGCCAGAAATTTGGAGGTATTGTAAAATTCTAACATTTTTCTATAGAAAAATGATTACACAACTTATTTTGCTTAATATTTGCTCTTTCCCTTGACATTTCATATTAAATCTTTAAAAGTCGGTGGCTATTGTGGTTGAAAGCAGGGCAGCACAATATCAGAAAAACATGTGATATACAATAACGTTCTTGCGGAGTTTCAGCGCGCAATGCTTATAGAACCATCTGTACCTTTACAGTATTTTATGTATTAAACATTTGATTTTATGTTATTACGGTTGTTATTGGTTATTTATACTCGTGTGCGCTTGTTTTTGAAGTCTGAATAAATGACTCTAGGAAATAATTTTTTTTCTTTATTATTTTAGAATTAGCAGCATAGCTTTGAAAAAGACATATGTCAAAATGACAGTCCAAAGTATTACTGCATCTACATAAGGGGTAGGCATTTAGGGCAGTAGGGCTTCATCTGATTGACCAAATATATTGTCATGCAGAGTGTGAATGCATAGCACATGTAACTATACCAGCTATCATAGTTCAATCAGTCATTGTTAATTTCACGATGATGAATTTTTGATATATCATGCAGCCCTAGTTGAAAGTAGTGTTTGTCCCCAACTGTTGATCTTCTAAAACACTGTTGAATGCTTAAAATAACACAGCAGTTTATAACATATGCGTTGTTAAATGTGGATTTCAGTTCGAAGTGGACGGCAGGCAGGGTTCCATAAACCTCAGAGCCGCAGTGGCTCACAGCCACGCACAGAGCTGAAGAGCCGCGAGCAGATTCTCAAACAGCGAAAGCGCCAGTCCAAGCAGCAGTTCCTGCAGAGTGGAGGCCTGAAAAAGCTACGTGGGAAAAACAAGCAGCGTCTCCAAGACGTTATGAAGTCTGGTTTCGGCCGTGGACGGTTCAAGAAGGGCAAGATGAAGAAGAGACTGTAAAGAGCCTGGTAGTGGAAACGGGTTCAGATTCCAGTCTTATGATTCATTTGAGTCACTGTCAACAAATGGAAATCAGATTTAAGGAATTTGCTGCGTATTTTTCACCTGTTTTTAATGGCAAGGAACATGTGACCAGCAAATGAGTATCGATACGGCAGATTCATCCAGTGAAAGCTTGCTTAATATAAGCAGAATAATTCACTTTTGTCAGATGAGTTAGGTAAAGATTGGAAACTAAGAAACAGAATTTAAGGAAATTCACATCTAAGTCAGTTTATACAGTTTATAAGTGTACATTTTTTGTGTTTGTAACACAACTGCAGATGCTTTGCTAGTAACATGCTGTTTTCACAGCTGTTCTCTTGTTTCATTTAAAATAGCAAGAGTTCCCTGCAGTTATTGTAGTTATATTCAGGGCCACAAGATGGAAGCAGATGGAAATTTATGCAATAGAAATTCCCTGGTAACAGTTTCACTGTAAGCGACTTCAATAAAGTGTTGTACACACAGGATTTGTTTTCTGTACAATAAAATGTCAGCTTTAAACATGGTACAATTGATGATTAAACTACAACTGAAGTAGGATGGTTTCCCGAATCATGTTGCTTTGAAGTATCTTTGTTTGAACAGCAACGTTTACAGATGTATTTGGCCAGGCTTTCATAGGAAGCTTGTAACAGTCACAAATTTTATGTCTAATTGTAATCGTGGTGATATTAAACTTCAGCAATCACATGGACAAGCAACAATAATAGGTAAATTACAATTAAATACAAACAATTATTAGTATTAAAAATGGATAGGAATAATACATAAAATCATAGCAGTGGATTAACAATATAAGGCAACACTACATCAGGTAATGTACGGATTCCAGTTACATGCTTTTGTAAAACTAATCACAGTGCCTGGGCGGACAAAACATTTCACATTGGAGTAGTAGCTCAGTGGGAGAAGCAAGTGAATATGGTGAATATGGCATTCTCTGTAGACGGAGCCAGATATCTCGGTCACACAAATGGTTTTGTCATATTTTTAATAAGGTGAATAAAAACCTAAGAATTGGTTCTTTAAAGTGCTTTGAAAATTTCTAGTCTTGTTTGTCCACTTTTGTTTTTTTATTTTTATCTGCTCGTTTTACTTTTTATAATGTAATGCTTATAAAAATTAAAGGAGTAGTTAATCATCACAGTATAATACCAAGACAAGTAAATTTTTGGGCTATCAATCTGCCTATCTGTTAAATGTGAGTCTGAACAACAGGAAGGGAGCAGGAGCAGCAAGTGGTGACTTTCTCCTTATCCTTCCTGATTGACATTTGACTTTACACAAGATACACATTTAACATTATACCTAAGTCCCTGTAGCAAAATAATGACTTAATCAAGTGACATTCTATCCATTTGGAATAGGCGTCCAACATCACAAGAAACATCTGTCCTATAAAAGGGCCAGAAAAGTCCAAATGTAACCTAGACCAGGGGCAGTCTGGCCAGATCTGAGTTCAGTGACATTCTTGGGGCTTCCTTAATCGCTCTCACTTTGTCCTCTACTGGGCAGAGCCCTTCAGCAGAGATCTTATGTCCTGAGTAAGTCACGCTCGGTGCCATGAACACTTACAGTCCCCATATATCTTATCTGTTTTATCAGGCTTCATAACAGGAACAATGAGAACTGCCTTCCTTTAGAATTGGGCCGACTCAGTGATGCCCAACTCCTCTCCCACTTTGTCTTTTGTTGCATAGGATACAAATCTGGGCTTATATAAACGTGGTGTGGTGTTAGGTGTCAGGTGTCACGGTCACTCCAATGAGTGTGCTCATCCCATCTCTGAACACATCAGTGTATTGCGGCAGAGTGTCCTCTGTTGTGTGTGCATACTTAATTTCATCCTAATTAAGCTTGATTGAGCAAGGAACTGTCCTCAAGCAGTGCTCCCGGGAAGCTACCAAAAGAAGCTGCCCACTGCTTCTTCACAGATGTGTGAAATGCAGGAGTCACATTTCATTGTGGTGCACGCAATGCTATGTTCACAATGACAAATTTTACAAAGCCAACCAAAGGACTGGGACCCAACCCTTAGCTACCAGCAGTCTGCACTTAGCCCTGTGACCTCCAGCTAAAATGTCCACATGCAACACCAGCAAATGGGTTATGGGTTGCCCTGCGTATGTCCGTAGTTTCAGCTTGGGGGATTAAGAAGAGGTAGCTTGGACCCCTGTGTCCTCCTGCAGGTCTCCTCATTTGTAGTAAAGAAACTAAGTCACCAAATGCGCATGCTTGTGATGATGGTGTTCTCATCAGAATTGATTTCTGCACAACAGCTGCACTGCAGTTTAAAGCAAAGCTATTCAGAAAAGGTACATTGGAAGCCTTATTTTAGGTTATTTAAAGCACATCACCAATTTCTTAAAACATTCATTGCAGAATTGAGCATGTGGTGTAACATAATGTACAGCTATGTGCAAAATAATAGCAGTCTAACATTACTAATGTGTTCAAGTACTGATTTTGGCAAAAATGATGATACAACATGGGAACAAATTCATGGCTAGGTGTAGCAGAGTAATGGCCAACCAACAGACATGACATGCATGCTGCTAATTGGGGGTAATTGACTCATTTAATGAAAGGGGTGTGTTCAAATTAATAGCAGTGTGGAGTTCAGTTAGTGAGGTCATTCAATCTGTGAAGAAATGGGTGTCAATTATGGCCCCTATGTAAGGAAGGAAGGCAGCAGATGTTGTACCTGCTGGTTTTAGCCCTTGCTCAGTGAGTAAAATGGGTCGTTCCAGACATTGCACTGAGGGAGAAAGAACTTTGATCAGAAAGTTGATTGGAGAGGGGAAAATACAAAGAAGTGCAGAAAATAATTGGCAGTTCAGCTAAAAAGATCTCAAATGCTTTGAATTGGGAAAGAAAACCTGAAACACGTGGTAGAAAAAGGAATACTACCATCTGCCTAGATCATAGAATAACAAGAATGGCAAAGAAGCATCCAATGATCAGCTCCAGAGAGATCAAAGAAGATCTCCATTTACCTGTGAGTACTTCAACAATCAGAAGACGCCTATGTGAAGCCAAACTATTTGCAAGAAACCCTCGTAAAGTACCACTGCTGAAAAAAAGGGTGTATGTATTGAAAGGGTTACAGTTTGCCAAAGAACACACTGACTGGCCTAAAGAGGAGTGGCGCAATATTCTATGGACAGATGAGAGCAAGATTGTTGTTATTGGGTCTAAAGGCTGCAGACAGTTTGTGAGACGACCCCCAAACACTGAATACAAGCCACAGTACACTGTGAAGACTGTAAAACATAGAGGTGCAAGCATAATGGTTTGGGGATGTTTCTCATACTTTGGAGTGGGGCCCATTTATCGCATAACAGGCACCATGGACCAGTTTCATTACCTAAAAATACTGGAAGAGGTCATGTTGCCTTATGCTGAGGAAGAAATGCCCTTAAAATGGGTGTTTCAGCAGGACAATGACCCCAAACACACCAGCAAGCGGGCAACATCCTGGTTGCAGACCAAAAAGATTGATGTCATGAAGTGGCCAGCCCAATCCCCGGACCTCAAGCCGATTGAGAATTCTGTTTTTGATGCAAAATCCAGGAATGCAGAAGATCTGTGTAATGCAGTCCAGTCAGCTTGGGGTGCAATTTGCAGGTGTCAAATGTTAGTTGACTCCATGCCACACAGATGTAAAGCAGTGCTCAGAAATAATGGTTATACAACTAAATATTAGTTCAGTGCTTAAAGGAAAAGCAAAATTACAGTTTATACACTGTTACAGTTTAGACACTGCTATTTTTTTTGAACAACCTAATATTCATTTTCTTCATTTTCAGTAAAAAAAAATAAAAGAGAAAAAATTGTTCATGTTTTCATTTGGAATTGAATGTGCACGGCTCCCAGTGCCTTTGTATATATGGAAATAAATGCTATTAGGAACATGGAACTTTTCCTCTGTTGTTTTAAATACACTGCTATTATTTTGCACATAACTGTACCTGAACAGGAGACAGGTCAACAGGAAGCAGAGATGGTGGCTGTGACAGAAATAATAACTGACTAATCAACTAATTGAAAAAATAATTTACTGATTAGTCGAGTATCAAAGGAATCATAGCCATAATCTGGGGTTCGTTTCCCAAAACCATAGTTTGAACTATGGAGATTACTACGTTAGTAACAACATATTGTTAAACAACACAGGTCTGCTGCAGAGCAGGAGGTGGTAAAGTAGGCTAGAGGTAAAGTGGGTAAAGTGTGCAAGTTCAAGTAGCCTACTTGCCTTACTAGTAACTGGGGGTATGCGAGCTGTAAATTGTAATGACTAACATATGTATTTAATGTATTGGTTTGAAGAGGATGTTATTTGTTGCACAATAAAGACATCATCTTTCATTTCTGTTATTGTAAACAAATCTCTATGCTCCTCTTCATATAGTCTCATGATATTCAGTTAAAGTACATTAACAGAAAATAATAAAGAGGAGATAAAGAATGTGAAATTTTAAATAAGATGCAGTGTAAAGTTATATGTTCAAGTAGTCAGCTTGCCAAAGATAGTAATTGGGAGATTGTGAGCTCAAATCATCATCATCTTTATCTTACTTTACTCCCTCCTGCTCTGCAGCTTTCACCACAGAAATAATAAAATGATGCTGTTATAAATAATATAATAAGACCAGCACCATCAGAACAGGAGCTCCTCAGTGTTGCATTCTCAGTCCACTAATGTTCACACTACTGCCCCACGATTGCACTGCCACACACAGCTCAAACCACATCATCAAGTTCATGGACAACATGACTATAATGGGGCTAATCAGCCACAGTGACGAGTCAGCATACAGAGATGAGGTTCAGCAGCTGGTGCAGTGAGAACAACTTATCACTATATGTGGACAAAACTTGATTCTCAACTTGAGGAAAACTCACTCCACCCACACACCACTAGGCATCAACTGCTCCACAGTAGACAGTAAAGAACACCAAGTTTCTAGAAGTTCAGACGACCTCACCTGGACCACCAACACCACACATTACACATCACTTATACATCATTTGTGATGCACACGCTGCTACACATACAAACGTTTTCATGCTACATTGTACTGAGATTATATATTGTATCTAAGTGATGCTGCATATTTTTATAGATTGTGTGTGTAGTTTACGCATGTCAAACTGCTTCCGATCGTATGTGCATTTAATGCAAAAACTACATTCCATGATTGTAATTGTTGTTTTCTCCACTTGATTGCTGCTGCAATCTGCACACATTATTGAATTCCTCACATAAATACTTTGCACATCTGTATTCTCTACTTCTAGCTTAGGCTTCAAATATGAGTAAGGTCTACACAATATTGTGGTATAATGTAATGCAAACAAGAATTTAATATTCTTTCAGTTTTCTTTTATAAAATATGAGTAATGTAAAGCTTAGTACAGCAGAATGTGACTTTATATTTAATGGGAGGTCTGTCTTTTATTAAAAGAGAAGATTGTATTTCATTGAAATGTGTGGTTGAGCAAAAAGTCAAATAATATTTTAGCTGCATATTTTAGCTGCTTTTTGATATTAAGAGAAGGGATTGCGCCAAATCTGCATATAGTCTTATATTGATTGCTGAGTCCTGAATCAAATACTTTATACTTAATCAAAGAGTTTATTATATTGGCAGAAATTGAATCATTGTACATTTGATACATATAATATTGCATGGTGATGAAACTTGTGATAATGACAGTGTCCGAAACATTGTGTTTCCATCTCAAAAATGTGCCACACTTCGTTTGATTGAAACACTTTTAGGCAATCAGCGGGTTAACGGAACTGTAAATAATGGGCAGTCCACGGTCAGTCTGTTTAAAGAATGTTTTACAAGATAATATGCATGATCAAGGTACCGTTCCCAAGCACTGCTCCCCAGGCGCTGCTCTTGTTAGCTGTCCACTGCTCCTTTACGGATGGGTCAAATGCAGAGGTCACATTTTGTTGTGGTGCACTTTGTGCTGTGCTGTGTTTACAATGACAAATAATCACTCACTTTCATCCACTTTCAACAACAACCAAAGTAACTTGAGGATTTGATGACACAAATACACAGAATAAATGTTATAAATAATATAGTCTATAAAAGAAATCCTCTTGTAGTTCATACATATCAAAGAAAATGTTATCTCACACCAATGCTTAAATGAAACAGCTGATATAATTACACTATATGCCCCAGCAACAACTTGGGATACGAAAGCGTCCCTTGGACTAATTTTATATCTTTATGCGGTTGCCCAGAGGAAGATGGTGTCCCCTTCCGAGTCTTGGTTCCTCTCAAGGTTTCTTCCTACTAGAGGGAGTTTTCCCTTACCACTGTCACCTCGGGCTTGCTTGTTAGGGGTTTGGGCCATTTGTATGTAAAGCTCTTAGTCCTTAGTTCTATTCTCTAGCAACTTTAATTTGGAATTGCATGTAAAGTAAGGACTGTTTATCTAAGTACTTTGAAACCAGTTTGAGGTCAGTGGAGCAAGTTGTCCCACTTAATCTGTTAAGCCCTGAGACTGTTTTACAGATTTTTGCTCTAAAAAAAGATACCCAAAATAAAATGTGTATATCTCAGCAACCACAATGTCTATTTTTATTCTTTTGGTGTCATTATAAAGTGTTAACTTGTGAGATTACTGTAAAAGTGGAATCACCATACATGTTACTAGGTCAGAATAAAGGAAAATGCAACACTGCATCGGAGAGTGGTAATATGGCTATCTGTGTAATCTGCGGAGTCTCGGCTTTCATATGTATACGGTATGCATGGTTAGCCACAGTAGTATAGATTCTACAGCCATATTTCTTCCACATAGACCTACGCAGTGTTTTTGTTCTTTGCTTATTTATGTTTGGTGTTGAAATTGTGTTATGTTTAGGTGGAATTTGTTGTTTGTGGTTTTTAGACGAGATTCTATCAGTGATGTTGATGTGCCGCATGCATATGTTTGTTTACATTTACCAACTATTTAAAGCCTTTAATGACAACTTCCTGTTCTGCCCCCGGTACCGGGGCGATCGGGTTCAAGACGTTAAACAAATAGATTTGTTTAAATATGTATGGTAAAAAACAGATATATAAGCATGTAAGGACAGTTTTCCTTAATCAAAAGTATAATAAAATGAAGGACTACAATTATTTAAAAATCAGCCTTGCAGTACATGAGGGGAGTTCACCTAAGTACTTTAAAAGCAGTTTGAGTTCCTGAGGGAAAGTGGCCTTAGAACAGAAGGGATTTGTTTAAACACAGTTATTTTTGTAATTTTGTGATGGTACCTAACGCTGAAACAACCAGGAAATCAGAGATCACAAGAGACAGCTGGAGTTTAAAGAAATTTAACAGTGTAACTGGGTGATTTGCTAAACTTTCGGGGTTGTAGTGTGTTGTCTTCTTTGTTCTGTTCACTACCCCAACAATTTGTTCAAAATGAATGCTTAGTTTTGTCGTAAAAAAGGAGACAATCATGAATATCAAACAAATGTCCGACATTAAAACAACTATACTGCAGTGTTTTGTAGGAGAAGGCGGGGCTGAGAATTAAAATGATCGCAGGGCTCTGCGCTACACATTTGCTAAAGAAAAGCAGCCATGAGGAAACAGTTAAGGCAATGGTCGCAGACATACAAGTTGTCTTACTGGATCAGGAATATTAGGAGTGTAAAAAAAAAATCCAGGGAATTCTAGTGTTAAATAGAAGTATTCCTGTAGTGACCCCTTGTAGGTGAGGGAATGCTAATTAATGCTCTGCAATAAATTGCTGGTATCGATTAAGGTGAAACCACTACCGACATCCGGTTAAAGATGCATGTACACAGAAGTCTAATGATAAGCACCACACCAGCCACGGTTACTTAAAACCCGATAAAGGTCAATTATATCGATTCACCTTTATCGGGTTGATATATATTAAATTATTCTTAAAAAACAAATACAATAGCGCTCTGAAAGATGAAGTGTTTTCCTAAAGGAGAAACATAAAACAAAGATGTAAAGCAAAATAGCAACCAAACAATGTATCCAGACTCTTCCTGTGACTCTGGCTGGGAATGCACCCTCTACTCCAAAATGTCTTACTAGGCTGTGACACTAGGGCAATAGGAAATGACACAGTTGCTCCCCGTATGGTCTTAACATCTCTCTGGAAAGAATGTAGAGTCAACTCCATTTATACTAAACTGACAGTGAAGTAGGATGGTCATTTCCAAACCCATCATCTAGTACAGCATAAGCTCCAATACTGTGGTCCCCAGCTCTCAACAGCACCTTAACAATTTTAAGCAGAACCTTTTGCCTTTCTCCAGGTTTATCAACATGGGGTGGCTGGCAGAAATTGCTTGTTATACAGGAGCTCACATTTAAATCTGCACCTTGCCGACTGGGTTCCTACGGTGACTTATCAAAGTCAAAGTCAAAATAAACTTTATTGTCATCTCTTGTATATACTGTACAAGACAATAAAGCCTTAGCAGCGGTTTGATGTTTGAATAGACCTTATCCAGTGTGTTAGCTCCCCTAGTGGCACACTTAACATGCTGATAGAATTTAGGAAGCACAGTCTTTAAGTCAGTCTGGTTAAAAACCCCTGCTACAATATGCACTGCCTCAGGATATCTGTTCTCTGTCAACAATGATAATAATCATGCAAATGTCCAAGAGCCAAGCTGGCATTGGTGTCCGGTGGAATATACACAGCAGTTACCATGACAACCCTAAACTCCCGAGGTAAGTAAAAGGGTCTGCATTTAACAGTCACAAACTCCATATCCGCAGAGCAATGGCTGCTTACAGTCACAGTGTTTTTGCACCAGCTGCTGTTGACATAAACACATAACCCCCCTCCTCTGCTCTTACCCAAGTCTTTCATTCTGTCATGACAATGTAAAGTGTAGCCTGCTAGCTCAATATCTGTGTCCAGAATGGATGAACAAAGCCAGGTCTCTGTGATGAGTAGAATGCAACTGTCCTTCACGATGTTGTTGGTTGCAACCTGTAGCCTTAGTTCATGCATCTTATTAATGAGAGATCTTGTGTTGGTGAGAAAAATGCTGGGAAGTGGCGGTTTATGTTGCCGCCTCCGTAGTTGCTCCAGTGCACCTGCCCTGCAGCCCCGCTTTTGCCTGCTCTCCCTATGTCACCTTCGACGCCTCCCAGTGGGGATGGTAATCCACAGAGAGCCGGGGGGTCTGGCAATATCCACTGGAATGTTGTGAGAGCAGAGAAACTCAGCTGTAACAGCTCGCTCACTGTGTAATCCTATTTCTAGATCACAACGGCTGTAGATGTTGTGTGCTCAGCAGAATGTTAAAGGGATGAGCAACCACACAAAAACAAACAACCAAAAAAGCACTGAAAAGTAGAGCACTGAACCGCTGCGTCTAAGCACGCTGCCATCACCCAATAATCATGATTATTGGAGTTGTCTTTTACACTAAAAAGTGCATGTTAATGTGCTGAATGTGCATGAGGTCAAACAGTTTCAATATATAAAAATTCTATACAGTCTTTGAAATAAAACAGTGTCTTTTATAAAGTCTGAGCTAACATGCAAATCTGATCTAGTATGTGCAGATATTTTACCAGCAGTGGAGAACTAGAGTCTGTGCACTACTTTCAAGTGCAAAATTTGTGTTAATATTGTAGCAGAAGTAAAGAGACAAGGGTTTCAATTTTGATTGGCTGGCATTAAATGTGTGCCACTACAGCAGCAGTTTGAAGTGACAATACTGTACCATCTGTAAACATAAACCTTATTCATAAACATTATTCCTGAGACAGTTTCAGTCCAAAATGAATGAAATGGTCCGTATAGCACCATTTGCATCACAAAGACAGTGATCTGTAAAGTGCAGAGGTGCAATAGAGTCAGTTCACAGTCTGGGTGTAGGGGGAGTGTGAGGGCAGGAGGTGCATTTAGAAGTCTGATGACTTGTGGTAAAAAGCTATCATGCAGTCTGGTGGATGTGAAGGATGTGAGGGTTCAAGTACGATGCAGGAGGCCCTCCTGATGCAGCATTTGTGAAAGATGTCCTGCAGTGGGAGGAGGAGGGAGGTTGGCTTGTTTCAGACTTTCAGGCGTCTCAGGAAGTGGAGATGCTACTGTGCCTTTTTGGTGATGGAGGTGATGTTGGTGGTCCAGGTGAGGTCGTCTGAGATGTGAACTCCTAGGAACTTGGTGTTCTTTACAGTCTACCGTGGAGCCGTGGATGCTGAGTGGTGTGTGGAAGGAGCGAGTTTTCCTGAAGTTGACAATCATTTCTTTGGTTTTGTCCATATTCAGCAACAGGTTGTTCTCATTGCACCAGACAGCCAGCTGCTAAACCTTATCTCTGTATGCCGACTCATCATTGTTGCTGATGAGCCCCACCATGGTCGTGTCGTCAATGAATTTGATGATGTGGTTTGAGCTGTGCAGGGTGGTGCAGCCGTCGGTCAGGAGTGTGAACAGCAGTGGACTGAGAACACAGCCCTGAGGAGCTCCTGTGATCAGTACGATGGTGCTAGAAGTTTTGTTGCCAATACGGACGGACTGAGGTTCCTTTGTAAGGAAATCCAGTATTCAGTTGCAGAGGGAGGTGCACAGTCCCAACTCACTCAGTTTCACTTACAGTCTCTGGGGAGTGATGGTGTTGACAGCTGAACGAAAGACTATGAACAGCAATTTAACATGTGTCTTTCTTCTTCAAGTGTGAGAGGAAAGGTGAAGTGCAGTGGATATGGCATCCTCAGTTGACCTGTTTGGGTCCAGTGAGTTAGGGAGGTTGCTTTTCACCTGTGCCATGATGAGTCTCTCAAAGCACTTCATGATGATGGGGGTCAGAGTGATGAGCGGTAGTCATTCAGACAGGATACTGAAGATGTCTTTGGCACTGGTGGTGGACTTGAAGCATGCTGGGACGATCATCTGGCTCAGCAATGTGTTGAAGATATCTGTGAAGACATCAGCCAGCTGATCAGCGCAGTCTCTGAACACACAACCTGGAAGAGCCTGACCAGCCTGGGAAGAGACTTGCTATTGACCTGTGCGATCATAACAAACACACTTCAGACTATTTAGCCAGTTCCTGGAGATACTTCACTTGCCAACAGCCACAGCCTCACAGGTTATCTTAAAACTGGTGGTGTTTGCGAGATTTGGCTGTCCAAATCACAATGATGTGATGGTATCCGATAATGGGCCTCAATTCACAGGCCAAGAGTTTGAAGACTTTGCAAGAGAGTTTGACTTTATGCACATCACTTCAAGCCCACACGATCCCCAAGGAAAATGGGCATGCAAAGAGAGGAGTTCAGACTGCAAAAAGAAAAGCAGAAAGACCCTCTGCTTGCCCTCATGTGCTTTTGGTCGATGCCTTGCTCCATCACAAGTATGAGCCCTGCTGAGCTGCTTATGGGCTGGAAGATTAAAACAACTCTTCCAACTCCTCGTTGGCCAGATCTGGATATCATCAGATAAAGGGACACCAAGGAGAAACAGAACAAGTCTTCTACTTTAATCGGTGCCATGGGGCTAGAAGCCTACCTTCGTTAAAGCCAGGGGATCCTGTCCTCATGAAGCTGGACCATCAGAAATCCTGGCGGACACCTGCTGTTGTCACAGGTGAAAGCATAACACCACGCTCCTTTGTTATTAAAACACCTCAGATAGAAAAATGGAAATGCAATCGCTGTCATTTACAACATGCTCCTGTGGCAGCTGCGATCGCTCCTGATGAACATCTGCAAGGATCTACAGCAGCCTAACCCTATAGTCTCCACTGACACTGCCTCTCCCACCACCAGTGTCAAATCAACAGACTCATGGAATGGACTGCTGTGTACCTTGTCTGGCAGACTGTCTAAACCGGTGGAAAGATTAAATCTGTAAAAAACAGGACACTAGGGTATATGTTCACTGTATTTCACATGTTCACTGTGATAAATGTGGAAATTTTGTTTAGGACCTGAGTCAGGAATGTGGGGAGGGAAAGATAATTTGATGGAATTGAATTGGTGAACCGATGGTTCTGACATGATGTAAGTTTGATGTTTAATAAGTTAAACTAATAGGCTATCTGAATATTACTGACGTGTTGAATGCTGTATTCTTTGAGTGTTCAATAAGATTCAGGCCATGTACAAAGTATGTTTTTTGTCTCGGTTACTGTTTAAAAAGGAATCAAAATTGATTAGGGGAGATGTCATATAATGTGCACATGCAAATGGTGCAATATACCTTTTTATGTTTTTCTGTTATGTCGCGAGTAATGCGCTCTTGCGCTTAATGAAAAAGAATGCGGATGGCTATCGAGATAAGGGGTCTTACTGCTTTCCTGTCTGTTGAAATGATTTATTTCACTGTCTTGAAAATAATAACCTTTGTTGAATTCTATACTCGTGTCACCAGCAAAACGTCTACACACCAACACACCTTCTCCTCCATGCTTTGCGGTGGGATCCACACATGTAGGAACCAGTCACTCACCATTTTTGTATCTCACAAAGACATGGCGGGTGGATTTTATTTTATTTATTTTGGAGATAATTAAGATGCTGAGAAGTGATATTTATTTTAAAAAAATGCTGAAGCATGACTTTTCATTACATGACATGAGTAGTGAAAGTGCAGAAATTTATCTGACGGAACAATCTTTTGGGAATCTCTTCCCACACGTCGGACATTCTTTGAGACACAGCTAAACTAAGCAAGACAGCTGTTGTTCATGGCGGTTGACAGTTGTGTTTGTAGAAAACACAATGCAGATCCAGTGAGAAATAAATAGAATGAAATCCCGGACGGGGGCAGCACAGTGGCGGAGTGGTTAGCGCTGCCACCTCATAGCAAGAAGGTCCTGGGTTCAAGTCCTGCGTCAGCCTTGGGGCCTTTCTGTGTGGAGTTTGCATGCTCTCCCCGTGTTTGCGTAGGTTTCCTCCGGGTGCTCCGGTTTCCTCCTACAGTCCAAAGCCATGCAATATAGGTTAATTGGCAACTCTAACTTGGGCCCCATAAGGTGTGAATGTGATTGTGTGTGTTGGCGCCTGCCCAGGGTTGTTGCCCGCCTTGCTCCCATTAGGTTTCAGGAAAGGCTCCAGTCCCCCTGCGGCCCCAGTTGGTATTAAGCAGTTCAGATAATGAATGAATGTATAATGTATAAAAGGCTGTATTATGAGTAGAACACTGTTTTTTTGTTTGTTTGCTTTTTTTTAACACAAAAATATTTCCCTGTTATAAAGGGGACGATCTGACTGAACTTGTGGCGTTCCACATAAGAGCTGCAACCGCTCAAACTCGCTTGCACGTGTTTACGCAGCTAACCGGAGAGCAGCATAATAAACATTCTAATAAGAAAACTATCAAAGTCTCTATACCTTGCCTACTGATAAAATCACTTTGTAGACAGTGAGTTCCATCACCGCTAGAGTCCAATGGACGGAAATCCGTCGTAGTGATCGAGAACTCTTGAATGCATCACAACATCCTGTTTCAGTTACTTTAAAAAAATTACAGAGCATCCCTAATTTTTTATCAACATTTAAGAGAGATCTACATGCATTTTCACTCAGACATAAAGGTCAGTTGGGGACCTCTAGATGATGCAATATCCTGTTTACTGCTACTATTCCTTCACTTCATAAAAAGTCTATCATTTACACTAGTGCCACTCTGGCATTTGACAGCATACAAATTGCTGGACAAAGGTTTTTAAGTTATCCCAACAGCTTTAAAGCTATTGGTATTTGTAAAATTTAGTTTATTTGAATGTTTTCAGACATAAAACCATGCCAATGTATTTTATTTTGCATTTGTTGTCATTGAAGTACATTAAAGTAAATAGTTCTTATAGACAGGCACAGATGGTTGTGCCACCTGACTTTTGTGGGGTTGGAGATAAACATAAAATAATATATTTTCTGTGAATGTACTGAAACTGTGTTAAAACTAAATAGGTTTTATAGAATAAATTTGTAAGTCATTATTTGATTAAATTATTTTAAAAGGAAATGATGGAACTCGGACTCAAAAATATGTCATGTTATCGCATGCGCAGAGCCAGACTTTCAATTAAATTAAATTAAATTTTATTTATATAGTGCTCTTAACAACAGTCATTTTAACAAAAATATTTATGATTACCAAAAAACATGTAACTGACAAAAGCTGACATTTTCAAAATGAGTTTTGACCTCTAGGGACAGGAAAATGCTACATAAATTTATCCAGTCTGGTTCACTGACTGCTTGAAGCAACTGAATCAAAGCAAAAGTCTCAAAAAGCACCACAAAAGCAGCAAACGTTTGCTTTATAATTTGCCTTATATTTATAATTAGTTTTCTGTGTTTTAATGTAAAATTGGGTACTAAAAGTACTAAATACCTGGCCACAAGAATGCAATAATCTTATTGGATATACAAAACACAACCATAAATAATAATGTGCTAGGTAGGGAAGACACTCTAAGGCATACTTGCAAAATAAATAGGAGGGAAAAAAATAATATTTTGACGTTGAAATGATATTAAACTAATGAGCCTTGTTTAAACTCGTAGTGTCACATCCCAGGTCAGCATGACATGAAGCATGGTATTTCTTTTGCAAGCCTTTATTCAAAACTCAAACACAAAATAGGCACGAGGGCCACAAACAGAAAACTCTTCTTTGTCAAAACAAAACATAGCACGCCAACACAGGGTTATGGTGAGGGTGGACTGACAAATGGAAATATCAAACCAATATAGGGGAGCAGAAATGAGGAACAGGATTGATTAAACAAGGGAAAACCAATGGGGAAGCAAACTAGAAAACAAGCAGAATTAACCAATGAAGGGGTAACCAATAGAATCTAGGGAATGGACTGAAACATAAGTAAGACAGGTGAAATAACTAACAAATACTGATCAACCAATAAGACACAATGGGATGGCAGGACAAGGACAAGATAGACATGAGAGCATGAGACAGAACTAAATATAACAAAACCAACTAAATAGCGGCATCTCCTGGCCTCTTAGCAGAGTTCAAGCGGGCACTGTCTGGGCAAAGTCCAGGGGGGCTGTGACAGTACCCCCCTCTAAGCGTGCCTCCCGGGGTGCAACATGAAACCCTTCCCCCAGGGGGTGCCCAGGGCAGCCGGAGATAAAATATCCCTGGGACAGAACCAGGGGAGGTGAGTTGAGACAGGGAGCAGACAGGGATTCTGTGATGGACCTGGGGGCAGATAGGGGTCCTGTGGCGGACCTGGGGGAAGACAGGGGTTCTGTGGTGGACCTGGGGGAAGACAGGGGTCCTGTGGTGGACCTGGGGGCAGAATGGGGCTGCAAGGCCTCCTTGGGAGTGGATGTGCACTGCAAGACCTCTTTGGGGGCAGACTCCGGCTGCAAGGCCTCTCTAGGGGATGGGAACAGACAGGGATGGGAAGGCCTCCTTGTGAACAGACAGGGAAGGGAAGGCCTCCCTGGGAGCAGGCGTGGGTTGTGAGACCTTCCTGGGAGCAGGCAAGGGCTGCAGGGCCTTCCTGGGAGCAGGTAAGGGCTGTGGGGTCTTCCTGGAAACAGGCAAGGGTTGTGGGTCAGGGATTGTCTGGGCCTTAGGGGAGGCCAGGGGGCTAGGGAAATAATCAGGGTCAGGTGAGGTACTGGAGAGTGGGTCCGGAGCAGACAGGGTTTGGAATAGGGTGGAAAGGGCAGACAGGGCCTGGGAAACAGTGTCAAGGGCCAATTAAATCAAAAGGGAGTGTGTCACGGGTAATACAGAGATATGGAGGTGGATAAGGCCTGGGTGAGGATGTCGGAGGAAGTGGCTGGGGTAGTGGCTAACAAATGAATCAGGGTTTCTAGATTAGAAAGGAATGAGGGAGTTTCAGGTGAAGAGTCAGGAGTGGACAGAGCCAGGGTGGAGTTTGGAATGGAGTTTGGGATGGAGTGGCAGAACAAGGGATTGAGTGGGCAGACACAGGGGTAGAGGGGTAGAGAGGGCCAGGGTGGAGCTTGGGACTGGGTGGGCAGAGCCTGCAAAGGTTTTCTGAGCCTTCAAAGAATCACTCATTCTGGATCAGTAGCCTACACAATCATGAGGGAAGACTGCTGTCCTGACAGTCATTGACGTCCTCCACAAAAATAGTAAGCCACAAAAGGTCATTGCTAAAGAAGATAGCTGTTCACAGAGTACTGTATTCAAGCATATTAATGGAATGTTGAGTGGAAATGGAAGTTGAGAGGAAAAAGTGTGGTAGAAAAAGGTGCACAAGCAACAGGGACAACTGCAGCCTTGAGAGGAGATTCACAAGTGGTGTACTGCGGCTGGAGTGCTTCTAGAGCCACCACACACAGATGTATCCGGGACATGGGATACAACTGTTGCATTTCTTGTGTCAAGCCCCTACTGAACCAGAGCCAACATCAGAAGTGTCTTACCTGGGCTAAGGAGAAAAAGTAATGTCACCTGATGGTGTTGGTCCACTGTGTTTTATCAAGTCCCAAGTCAGCGCAATCATCTACCAAGAAATTTTAGAGCTCTTCATGCTTCCCTCTGGAGAGAATGGAGATGATGATTTCATTTTCCAGCAAGACTGGAACCACACTGCCAAAAGTATCAATACCTGGTTTAATGACTATGCTTGATTGGCCAGCAAACTCACCTGACCTAAACCCCATTTGTCAAGAGAAAGATGAGACACGAGACTCAAAAATACAGACAAGCTGAAGGCCGTTATCAAAGCAACCTAAACTCATAACACCTCAGCAGTGCCACAGGCTGATCGCCTCCATGCCACGCTGCATTTATTGGTCTTATGTAATATCCAAAGTTTCTGAGATTCTGAATTTTCGGGTTTTCATTAGCTCTAAGTCATAGTCAAAATGAAAAGAAATAAACGGTTGAAATATCACTGTGTGCAATTAATCTATATAATATGAATTTCACTTTTTGAATTAAATTCACTTTTCAATGATATTCTAATTGACTGAGGTACACATATATATGGAGCAGAAAAACTGCAATGCAAAAAACTGATTATCACCCATGTTAATGTCTGATGGAGAAATCTGCAGGACGTTTGTGCTTCATTCATCAAAACATTACCAGCATTTTGTGTTATTCTAGCATAATACTCATTTTCACCTAGCTTACATCAATGAAGTTGTAAAACAAAAACAAGTTGTGTTGTATTTTAGCTTATTGAAAAGAAGAATTACAATAGGCCGAGTGTCAAAGTCTGCGTAGGCATGACTCCAAGGGAAAGGTACCATTGCAAGCTTCTTTATTTTCAGAAAAAACCCAAAACAAAATAGGCTTGAGGGCCACAAAACTGCAAGCAACAAAAAAAAAAAATCACAGCTACTGAAGAATTTCAAAAGAAAACCGAGCTTACCAACTGAAAAGTCTTCCCAAACAACTGAAAAGTCTTCATGAAAAAACACAGAGCACACCAACACAGGGGTAGAGTAACGGAGGACCAACAAGTAACAATGGAAAAAACTAATCTAATATATGGAAACAGAAACAAGGGGCTGGAGTAATCAAACACGTGAACCAATGACACTTAAGCTAAATCAAAAAATAACAGAAGAACCAATAAGAATGGAGGGGGGTTGAAAAAAATACCAGAAACACAGGTGAATTGGGGGATGGTATCTTGATCGTGAATACCTCAGTGGTGACTTTACCAGTCCAGGATTCAAACCTGCGACCTTCTGATGATGGGGCGAACGCCCTACCGTTACGCCACCAACTGCCCCAATGAAATCAAACAGAAAAATGGTGGCATCTGGTGGCCGCCCAGGCAAAAGTTCAGGGGTCTTATGGCAGTACCCTCCCAATGCATGACTCCCGGTATGTGACAGGCCATCGGGGTCAAGGTCCACATGGGGGGTCTAGGGCACCAGGAGATCTGCAATCCGTGGAACGACCAGGGTGGGCAGACTGGGATTGGCCCGAGAGACAGAGTCGGAGCTGCCACCTCTTTACTCTTCCCAGGTGCAGCCATTTTAGGCTGCTGAGGAGCGTCTTTCTATTTCTGGGGCCCAAGGGTGGCTGGCCCTGCAGTGAGGACAGAGAGAGACAGAGCGGTACAGAGACAGAGGCACACAAGGGCTGACAAGGCAGATAAGGCTGTTTCACATACAGAAAGGGCACCAAAGGGCAGTGCAGGAACAGAAAGGCTGCCAGAGGGGGCTGTAGGAACAGAAAGGGCACCAGAGGATGGTGCAGGTACTGAAAGGGCACCAGGGGCAGGCAGAGCACCAGAGTGTGCCTCAGGTACAGGCAGAATTGGGTTCAAATCTGGGCTCTGGCTGGGCCACTCAAGGACATTTACAGAGTTGTCCTGAAGCCACTGCTTTGTTAGCTTGGCTGTGTGCTTAGGGTCATTGACCTGTTGGAAGATGAACCGTTGCCCCAGTCCGAGGTCCAGAGCACTCTGAAGCAGGTTATCATCAAGGATGTCTCTGTACATTGCTGCATTCATCTTTCATCTAGTCTCCCAGTTCCTGCTGCTGAAAAACATCCCCACAGCATGATGCTGCCACCTCCATGCTTTACTGTAGGGATGGTATTAGCCAGGTGATAATCAGTGCCTGGTTTTCTCCAGACATAACGCTTGGCATTCAGGCGAAAGAGTTCAATCTTTGTGTCATCAGACCAGAGAATTTTATTTCTCATGGTCTGAGAATCTTTCGGGTGCCTTTTGGCAAACTCCAGGTGGGCTGTCATGTGCCTTTTACTGAGGAGTGGCTTTCATCTGGCCACTCTACCATACAGGCCTCATTGGTGGAGTGCTGCAGAAATGGTTGTCCTGCTGGAAGGTTCTGCTCTCTCCACAGAGCAATGCTGGAGCTTTGTCAGAGTGACCATCGGGTTCTTGGTCACCTCTCTGACTAAGGCCCTTCTACCCCGATCGCTCAGAGTGGACAGGCGGCCAGCTCTAGGAATAGTCCTGGTGGTCCCAAACTTTTTCCATTTATGGATGATGGAGGCCACTGTGCTCATTGGGATCTTCAATGCTGCAGCAATGTTTCTGAAGCCTTCCCCAGATCTGTGCCTCGACACAATCCTGTCTCGGAGGTCTACAGACAATTCCTTGGACTTCATGGCTTGGTTTGTGTTCTGACATGCATTGGACCTTTTATAGAAAGGTGTGTGCCTTTTCAAATCATGACCAATCAACTCAATTTACCACAGGTGGACTGCAATCAAGTTGTAGAAACTTTTGAAGGATGATCAGTGGAAACAGGATGCACCTGAGCTCACTTTTGAGAGTCATGGCAAATGCTGTGAATACTTATGTAAATGTTTGATTTTTGTTTTTATTTTTAATAAATTTGCAAAAGTTTCAAATTTTTGTGTCATTATGGGGTATTACCTAAAAAGGTAGCATTAGCATTGTTAAAATTAGCATTGTTAGCATAAAAAATTGCATTAGCAGTGTTAACATTAGCATAGTTAGTATTAGCATGGTTAGCATTAAAATTGTTAGCATTAGCATCATAAGCATAGTTAGTATTAGCATGGTTGGTATTAACATATTTAGAATTAGCATCGTTAGCAATAAAAAGTTAGTATTAACATAATTAGCATCAGCATAGTTAACGTTAGCATCATTAGCATTCAAATCATTAGCATTATCATCATTAGCATTGCTTGCATTAAAAAAAGGTATGAAAAGTGGTTCTGTGTAAAATGAATGCGTGTCTATGGGAAAATGGAGGGATGAAAAGGAGACAAAGGGTGGGATAGAAGTGTACAAGGTTGATTGTTACCTGGCATGGCATGACATGGCATGGATTAAAAGTAAACATTAGAGCAGGTTACAGGTATAAAGAGCGGCTCAGTTTAAAATGAAAGGGAGTCAATGGGAGGATGGAGAGATGAAATAGTGGAAAAAAGAAAGGATAGATGTGTACAGTGTTGGTATATTAGTAGAGGATGAAATGTCGTGGCTTAAAAGAAAAAATTACAGGAGTGTCAAAAGTTGTGGGTATGAAGAGTGGCTCAATGTAAAATGAATGGGAGTCAATGGAAGATTTTCTAGAGGCTATTTTTGCCAGTGCCATTGAGCCCAAAGGAAGAAAAGAACATAAAAAAGGGATGTGGTGGAGTGAACAAATAATCATTTAAAAGCTATTCATTCTGGACCAGAACGGACGTTTTGGCGTTGGAACTGTGTCGATATGTCAAACTGGCTCCTGGTAGGAACTAGTTAAAAAATGAATGGGAGAATGAATGGGAGTCTATGTTAAAAAAAAGGGGGTGAAAAAAAGGGAGAAGGCGTCGACCAATCAAAAAGTTGTATACAAGCGCACTACGCTGGGTCAGGACGCATGGTTTCTGTTGGAATCATTGCGATATGTCGAACTCCCTAAGAGGAGAAGTGGTCAGAAAATGCCCTAAGAAGAAGAAGAAGCAGAAGAAGAAGATTAAGAAGGAGAAGAAGAATACTGAAGAAGAACAGTAGTGTGGTCGCTTTACAACCACACTAATAATACTTCAAAGTCAAAAGTCAAAGTAAACTTTGTCATGTCTGCTATATTACTGTACAGATATACAGAGAGATGAGACGACGTGGCTCCAGTTTTAACAGTGCAACAAGTAACAGGGAACAAAAAACACATAGAGCATATAGAACATACAATATATAAATAGAATACAAAATATACACTTTAAACTAGAAATTGAGTATTGAATACAACTTTAAACTATAGGTAGAAGTAGAAATAGACAATTTGGATGCAGTATTAACCTACAACCATAGTCTTGGAATTGACTTTTACACTGAATGTGCATGAAGTTAGTGACAGTTTCAATATGAAAAACTACAGTCTATTAATAAAACAGCATCTCTTAAAAAGTCTGACTAACATTTAAGTTTGATCAAGTTTGTGCAGATATTGTAACAGCAGTGGAAACCAGAGTCTGTGCAATACTTTCAATAATTTGTGCAGATACAGTTAGTTAGAAGGTGACCAGTGATATGTACCATCAATGTTCAATAGTTGTGCAAATAATTAGCAGCAGTGCAGAAAAAAATTGTGCAAATATTATATCAATGTTGTAGCAGCAGTCATGAGAGGAGTATCACTATTTTGATAGTCTAGCATTAAATATGTGCCAGATCAGCAGCAGTTTGGAGTGACAATACTGTACAGTTTGTAAACATTATTCTTAAACATCTTTCCGGAGACAGTTTCAGTGCAACTCGAATGAGATTGTCCGTATAGCAGCGTGTGCATCACAACAACGGTGATGTGTAAAGTGCAGATGTGCAACAGAGTCAGTTCACAGTCCGGATGTGTGTGGGGGGGAAGTGTGAGGGCAGGAAGTGTGTTCAAGAGCCTGATGGCTTGTGGGAAAAGGCATCACGCATACTGTTCTTCAACAGGACTCGATCCACCAGAATGCGTGATAACTTCTGAGCTACTGTGTGGTCACTCTACAA